>JAVJIF010009045.1:0-146608 GCA_038442645.1 Agave tequilana | reverse complement strand
CAGACACGCACAAGTCTGTGCACGTCAGTCGACCGTGGGTCGACCGGACCATGGTGCGGTCGACCGCTCGGTCGACCGGACCAGCCTGTCAGCCAGTTCTAGGTCTGGAAAACTGGTTTAAAATTAATCTTAAAATCTTTTAACATTTATAAAAAATTCCATAAACTGGTTTTAACATTCTATATTGAAAACCAAACTTGTGATAAAAATTTTCAAGACATATATCAACATATTCATATCATTTCAGGGTTTGCAAATTTTATCAAAAATCAAAACATGTATTTTTCAAACTTGGTTTTCATAATTTCACGAAATATAAAAACAAGATATTTGATTTCATTTTAAAGCATAGTGTGTATGGATATGATCCACTACACAATCATAATGTAATATCTATGTTTTTGTCATAAAGCTCTAAACTTGGTTTTGGTTTAAAGATATGTATATGATAAATACCAAAAGCCAAACTTGTATTTTTCCAAAATGAAAAATCTTTTGTAAACCAAAAAAATCTTTTATGAAAACAATTCTAAATAAAGAGTGTGTGTGCATGGTATACTTGAGCAATCCACCACTATCTATCCTTTACATTTTTAACTAAACAAAAACAAAATCTTATACCTAGACACAAGTCTTCATCTTCTTGACTTGGTCCAAGCTTGATCAAAAGCTCCTTGGATCACACCGTGCTAGCTCCAAATCTTGATATTTTGTCCTTTGTTGAGCTATGCACCTACTAAGATCTTGATAATGAATCTGTCACTAATCAAACACAAGATCATTAGTAAATATAACTTCATGAGTTGATCATCATCAAACTAGGGTGATAGGCCTTTGGGCCAACAGCCATCACCTATGCTAAAAATGTCACGCCTGCTAAGTACATGGCGATTTCATCCATCAAGCACCAGGGTACCTACACCCTACGTCCTCTACCTGGCCATTTGAAATGTGGGGGATGGACGTAGTTGGCCCTATCAGCCCGCCATCATCAAAGGGACATCGGTTTATTTGGCAGTAACCGATTACTTCTCCAAATGGGCTGAGGCCATTCCTTTGAAAGAGGTAAAGTCATCTGATGTGATCAAGTCATTAAACATCACGTCATCTACCGTTTTGGGGTACCTCGGAGAATCGTCCACGATAATGGACCCAGTTCGTCAGTCAGGCTTTCCAGAGGTTCTGCGCTAAGTTCAGAATCCAGAGTGTGTCCTCAACGACATACTACCCTGCCGCTAATGGTCTCGCAGAAGCTTTCAACAAGACCATCGGCAAGCTTCTCAAGAAATTCGTCTCGAAAGTCAACGTGACTGGGACGACAAGCTGGGTGAATGCTTATGGGCTTATTGCACAACTGTTCAAACCCCAACTAAAGCTACACCATTTTCTTGGTATACGAGTGTGAGCAGTGCTTCCACTAGAAATCCAAATTCTATCTCTACGCGTCGCCCTGACAACAGAGATGACAAATGAGGAGAAGCATAGACATCGACTCCAAAAATTGGAAGCCTTAGATGACAAACGTCTGCAGGCCCAACACACAAATCGAGCTTTACCAAGCCCGGATTACCAGAGCCTTCAACAAGAAAGTCAAAGTGCGAACTTTCAAGAAAGGTGACCTTGTCTTAGCCGTCAGAAGACCTATGGTGATGACACACAAGACAAAAGGGAAATTCCAGCCCAAATGGGAAGGACCGTTTGTAGTAGAGTCAGTCTACTCAAATGGATCATATCGCCTCATAACCTCAAATGGCGATACACTCATGATGCCGGTCAATGGCAAATTCTTGAAGAAGTACTATCCTTAATAGTACTCCTCCTTTGATCAAGTTAAAAGATACACCTCTGATCAAATCAAGAAGAGCCTCTTCGTTAACATCCAACGCCTCCGATGGCTAAGGATAGAGGAAAATGTTGGCTTCTAAGCCCAACATAACCTTCGACAACTCATCACGCTGGGGGAATAGCGTGGCTAGCCCAACTCAAACGGTAGTTGGAAAGGCACCTCAAATCCGTTGACAGCTGAGGGTTTGCTAAAAATCCTGGGTTCTAATGTTCCCATCTTCATTAACATCCAACGCCTCCGACGGCTAAGGATAGAGGAAAATGTTGGCTTCTAAGCCCAACATAAGTCTTTGACAACTCATCATGCTGAGGGGAATAGCGTGGCTAGCCCAACTCAAACGGTAGTTGGTAAAGGCACCTCAAATCGTTGATAGCTGAGGGTTTGCTAAAAATCTTGGGTTCTAATGTTCCCATCTTCATTAACATCCGACGCCTCCGACGGCTAAGGATAGAGGAAAATGTTGGCTTCTAAGCCCAACATAACTCTTCAACAACTCATCATGCTGAGGGGAATAGCATGGCTAGCCCAGCTCAAATGGTAGTTGGTAAAGGCACCTCAAATCCGTTGAGAGCTGAGGATTTGCTAAAAATCCTAAGTGGACTTAGTTCCATCCTCTCCTCCAAAATCCCTTATCAATTCTCATACACAGAATGGTAGGTCTACAAAATACAGTCGTTGCCAAGTAACACTATACCTCTGGCACTTCAAACTCCACTTGCCAATTCTCATCAATAGAATGACAAGTCTTCAAAATTGCTCATATCGCAAATTCAAATTTGCCAAGTTAACACTATACCTCTGGCACTTCAAACTCCACTTGCCAATTCTTATCAGTAGAATGACAAGTCTTCAAAATTGCTCATATCGCAAATTCAAATTTGCCAAGTTAACGCTATACCTCTGGCACTTCAAATTCCATTTGTCAATTCTCATCAATAGAATGGCAAGCCTTCAAATTGCTCATATCGCAAACCAATTTTTGTCAAGTTAATACCACACCTCTGACAAATTACTGTTGAGTTCAACATTACACTTCTAACAGTAATCAAGTTGCTGCCAAGTTCAATATTAAACCTCTGACAGTCATCTTTCCTCAGACTTCCATATCGAAGCTGGAATGAACGATGCTAAGTTTAACACTACACCTCTAGCATCCAGGTCATCGCCAAGTTCAACAATACACTTATGGCCATCACTTTACCTTGAACTTCCTTATCAATGTCGAGATGATCAATGCTAAGTTCAAAAGTACACCTCTAGCGTTGCCCTCACTGCCAAGTTAAAACATCACATTTATGACAGTGACATTTTCAGTTTTCCCAAATAAAACTGAAATGCTTTTGAGTCAAGTTAATATCACACCTCTGATTCACATCCTTGTCAAGTTAACATCACACTTCTGACAAGACTACATTCGACCCGTTAAGTTAATATCACACCTCTAACGGGAAAGACTTTTCTAGATCCCCCACGAATCTAGTCTAACTTGTTATTCTCGTCAACAGAATAACAAGCCCACTTAAAACATTTTAGGTTAACATTACACCGTTAACAATGTCTTCATTAACTCCCCAGCTGATCTTAATCAAGTTAATCCCAAACCTCTGATAAAAGTTCATCCTCCTTGGGGGTACAAATTCAGCTTGTCATTCTCCGTTATAGATTGGCAGGTCCACAAAGTTATTTTATCTCTGTTAAGTTAATACCACACCTCTGACAGCATTGCTGAGTTCCTGAAATAGGATCTCTCTCTACAAAATTTGACTCGTTAAGACTATCATCATAGTTTTGACAAGTCAAAGACTCTTTGTTTCTATTCGTCTGACTTAAAAAAAAAGTTTCAAGACAATAGGAGACAAAAAGAAAAGTGTCACTTTTATTATATCCAGTCATATGAAAGTGATACAAAACGCTCTCTTATTCAATAAGATTGAGTGTTACAGATAAAGGAGTACAAAGAAGTCCCTCTCTCAAAGGTTGCACTCACTCCTTGAAGCTGCTCACAATTCCAAGTACAAGATGTTGGAAGGGCGCCAAAGTATGATTGAACACTGTGGCGACGATCGGAAGCTGGTTGCACTACGATGCTGTTGGAACTTGTTTTGATGAAGACTATGTGACGCATATGTGACGCATTTCATTTGGAGCTCTAACATATGATGAATCAAGAGTTCTACATGATCAAGATGCCCCAAGGAGAGTTGATATGTTGTGGTTTGTAATTATGAAGTAGCATGTAAAAAGCCTTGACACAAACACACATTTCATTGTCCTGTTAGTCGACTTGCAGTCTATTATAGTCGACTAATCCCATGTGTAGTCGACTAACCAGAACCCCAAGTCGACTAATCCTGTGTGTCAAAACAGACCCAACTCTCTGTTTCTGCATTAGTCGACTGACAGTGTTTACTAGTTGACTAATAGCATTTGTAGTCGACTAATCCCTTGCCCCTAGTCGACTAATAGCTGGTCCAGTCGACTTATAGTTAGTTGCAGTCGACTTGATTCAGTTATTCAGAAAACTGTCAGTCCAACGTTTCATGACCTAGTCGACTTATAGTCAAACCTAGTCGACTAATAGTAGGAAATTTGCCTAGGCTAGTCGACTAACTCAAAAGGTAAGTCGACTATAGGCAGTTTCTGACTGTTGGACAGTTTTCGTTATCTGGTCTTTTTTGCAACAAATTCCAACGTTTCTATCATTTGAATTGCTCCTATAACTACCCTAACTTACCCTAGTCTTCAGCTATATAAAGGGTAGTTAGTCCAAAGGCCAAATACCAATCAAAATCTTCAGTTTTCCAAAGCCAAAATTCTGCAAAACCTGAAAACTGATTTTCAACTTCTGTTCTTCACCAAAAGTCATTGCCATTGTGAAGTTCTCTGAAGTTTCTCCTATACTAGACCTTGTCCACGTTCATACACAATACCAAGGCTTATAGGAAAGTTATAATACTCAAAGGTGATCATTGTACACGGGTGGCTTCTTGGTGTAGAGGCAGTTGTACAAGGTGAAGGTGTTCTCTTGGTGGAAGAGAAGGTGTACACATTTGGCGAAGGGGATTTGTCAAGTGGTGTGCATGGTTGTGATTTTGGATGTACAAAATCAAGGATAAAGGAAAATCTCAAGCGGGTAGCTTGGGGACTGGATGTAGGTCACGAGGACCGAACCAGGATAAATCTCTCTTGTTTGCGTTTGTCAATTTTCTGAGATTTACTTTCCTTTATTTGCAAGTTTATTTATTTACTTAACGTTAATCCTTCTTGTTCTAGTTTTGTGTTGACTTGGGTATTTGTAGATCCATAATTGCCAACAGAGATAGTTCCGCATTGTCATTATCTCGGGGACCAACAATTGGTATCAGAGCGGGTACAAGTCAACAACAAAGATGGCAATGGAGTTCTCATCATCCCAATTCAAAGAAGGACATTCTACACAACGTCCACCGCTATTTGATGGATCCAACTACAACTATTGGAAGTGTAGAGTGAAGATCTACTTGCAATCGCTCAACTACGACCTTTGGAACATCGTAGAAGCATCGTACACCAAGCCAACAACCAACTACAACGCTTGGAGTGAAGATCAAAAGAAGAACGCGAACCTTGACGCCAAAGCGATGAATGTCTTGTTATGTGCCTAACAAAAAGAAGAGTTCAACCTGTGTCAACAGCCACTTCTGCACATCAAATATGGCATACTCTTCAGGTAACACACGAAGGCCCAAATAAAGTTAAGGAATCTAAAATATCTGTTCTTGTCCACAGGTTTGAATTATTCAAAATGGAGGAGAATGAAACCATATCCGAGATGGTTACAAGATTCACCGACATCACCAATACTTAGCATCCCTTGGAAAGGACTACACCCAAGTTGAAAGAGTCCGTAAGATCCTTCGTGCACTCACACCAGAATGGGAGAAGAAGACAACCGCCATTGAAGAGGCGAACGATCTCTCAACTATGATATTAGAAAACCTAATCGGTAATCTAATGGCATATGAAGTACAGTTAGAAGAAAGAAAGAAGGACGAACGACAACACCGCTCAAAGAAGAAAGAACTCGCCTTCCATGCATCCTCCGACACGGACGATTCCAATGACGATGAAGAGGAGATGGCAATGCTTTCAAAGAAATTCAGGCGATCCTTAAAGCAAGGTAAATTCAAATGCTTTAATTGTAATAAACCAGGTCATATGAAGATGGATTGCCCTTTGCTCAAAAAGAAAGATAAATACAAGAGCAAAAAGTTCAGAAAGAAGAAACATTATGAAGCATCATCAGAAAACAGTGATTCCTCATCTTCTGACGAAGAAGAATCCACTGAACGTGTCACCTATGTTACATGGCCATAGAAGATGAAGAGGTATTATTTTCTGAACTTTCTGATGCATTTCATGAATTGTTTATTGATCTGAAAAATGAAAAATTGAAAAATAAAGTTTTATCAAAAGAAAATGAAAAACTTTTAAAGGAAAATTCATGTTATATTTTACAAGTATCTTCTATAAATTCTCAACAAGATGAGTTTGAAAAAGTCATATCATCTTTGAAAAATGAAAATGAGAAGTTTATAAAAGAGAACATTTTTCTGAAAAAGGAAACTGAATCTTTGAATAAAAGGATTTCTTTTTAGATAAAGATATTTCATTTTTCAAAAAGAAATATGAAGATCTTTTGCAAAATGTGACTAAGTTCAATAAAGGAAAAGAAAAATTGAATGATTTATTCTTTTCAGAAGTTGTCACATGATAATCATTATAGTATTTGATATAATGAAAAGTCTTCATATGTTAGTAATCCATATGTGAAAAGAAAGTCTAATCATGTTTCAAAAAGAATTAAGACAAAGTTTATATGGATTCCTAAGAATTTAAGTTTTCATGATAAAAATACATATATTGCATCATACATTCATGATATATGTGATTCATGCAACTATGTGTATATTAACAGGTGGAAACCAAATTCTAAATGGATTTGGACTCCTAAAGGTTAATATTTTTATGTTTGGTACCATCTAACGTCTATCTTGCAAATACCATATAAAAGTTGATATATATATATATTTACTAATATATTTGTTGCAGGGGGAGAACAAAGTCTTTTCATATTTGTTATAACCCAAATTCTGCAGGGGGAGGAGGAAATATGACATATTTTCTGCAGGGGGAGCACTTGAGCACATAAAGCGTCATCATCAAAAAGGGGGCGTCATCATCAAAAAGGGAGAGAATGTTGGAACTTGTTTTGAAGAAGACTATGTGACGCATTTCATTTGGAGCTCTAACATATGACGAATCAAGAGTTCTACATGATCAAGATGCCCCAAGGAGAGTTGATATGTGTGGTTTGTAATTATGAAGTAGCATGTAAAAAGCCTTGACACAAACGCACATTTCATTGTCCTGTTAGTCGACTTGCAGTCTATTATAGTCGACTAATCCCATGTGTAGTCCACTAACCAGAACCCCAAGTCGACTAATCCTGTGTGTCAAAACAGACCCAACTCTCTGTTTATGCATTAGTCGACTGACAGTGTTTACTAGTCGACTAATAGAATTTGTAGTCGACTAATCCCTGCCCCTAGTCGACTAATAGCTGGTCCAGTCGACTTATAGTTAGTTGCAGTCGACTTGATTCAGTTATTCAGAAAACTGTCAGTCCAACGTTTCATGACCTAGTCGACTTATAGTCAAACCTAGTCGACTAATAGTAGAAAATTTGCCTATGCTAGTCAACTAACTCAAAAGGCAAGTCGACTATAGGCAGTTTCTGACTGTTGGACAGTTTTCGTTATCTGGTCTTTTTTGCAACGAATTCCAACGTTCTATCATTTGAATTGCTCCTATAACTACCCTAACTTACCCTAGTCTTTAGCTATATAAAGGGTAGTTAGTCCAAAGGCCAAATACCAATCAAAATCTTCAGTTTTCCAAAGCCAAAATTCTGTAAAACCTGAAAACTGATTTTCAACTTCTGTTCTTCACCAAAAGTCATTTCCATTGTGAAGTTCTCTGAAGTTTCTCCTATACTAGACCTTGTCCACGTTCATACACAATACCAAGGCTTATAGGAAAGTCGTAATACTCAAAGGTGATCATTGTACACGGGTGGCTTCTTGGTGTAGGGCAGTTGTACAAGGTGAAGGTGTTCTCTTGGTGGAAGAGAAGGTGTACACATTTGGCGAAGGGGATTTGTCAAGTGGTGTGCATGGTTGTGATTTGGGTGTACAAAATCAAGGATAAAGGAAAATCTCAAGCGGGTGGCTTGGGGACTGGATGTAGGTCACGAGGACCAAACCAAGATAAATCTCTCTTGTTTGCGTTTGTCAATTTTCTGAGATTTACTTTCCTTTATTTGCAAGTTATTTATTTACTTAACGTTAATCCTTCTTGTTCTAGTTTTGTGTGACTTGGGTATTTGTAGATCCATAATTGCCAACAGAGATAGTTCCACATTTGTCATTATCTCGGGGACCAACAGATGCATGATGTAAACATCGAAGAAGCCTCTGGTTGACCGAGGACAATGGTGTTTCTTGAGGTCGAAAGGCAACTGAATCTTGTGATTCCACCTGACCATCCGAAGTAGCCGGGTTATGATCCGTCGAACATCTCCACCACCAGAAAGTCATCCAATGAGCATGGAGTCGATGTCACTTCTGGGGTAGGTGGAGGAAGAATCCAAGACCATACCCACACTATATCCACCGCCATACCCACTGTGACCATGGCAGGCCCAGAAGCATGACTGGTACATTGAATCCAAAGAGATCTTGGCGAGGGTCAGGGCCCATGACTTCTTCTCCTGTGGTCGACCATCGACCAAGTTCGCTGGCCGATATATTCTCCCAAGGGCCCAGCGAATATGAAAAAGGATGACTAAGCCTACCTGCAAAAAGCAAAAGTTAGAGGATCTGAAACTTAGTATACTTCAACAGAAAAGCTAAGTGACAGACGTAGCTATTGCTGAAAGCTTAAGACGTAGGGATGACCCGCGCAATGAACCAAAATTTTACGGCGGCAGAAACAGACGCGATCAAAGCTGTGTATACACAGAAGTCGAACGCAGTCTGGCCTTGCACCCGCATCTAAGGTCCGAGACGCGAAAATTTCCATCTCTCTGTTTGATAAACAGGGGTTGCAAATTTCAGGCCTGGTGACCTTCGATTTAAGTCGGCAGCCTCAGACGCGAGCTCTGTATGTAAAGCCCGCGGTCCAGGTGCAAAAGTTCATTATACTCGCGTCCAGGGAATTTTAAGTCAGAATTCTCTAAATGGCGCAACTTCCAAAAGATGGGTGCACCAGCTAGACTTCAGAAGAAGGTTAAGAAGATGAATCTCTTCAAGAGATATCAGAACTCAAACCCGGTTGGGCTGAAAATACCATGGAAACCAGGAAGTCGTACCCGCAGAGGCCTCTATTAAAAGTTGAACTCTCTGCATCAAGGCGCGGACATAAAAGGTGCTCAAGGAGACGAATCTCTTTATTGAAATCACTTGACAATGGTAATCTTCTGGAAAGATTAAATAGAAGCCTAAAAGCTCTGGGTCATCTTCGTCATGAAGGCAAGCCCCTGGTAAAGTCCTTGAAGAAGGCAGAATCTCTCAAAGCACTCGCCTTCAAAAGAAAATAGTCTAAGTAATGGACTGTTAAAGGGAGAGGGTGAGCCCTATTTATAGGCAGATTGTAATACCTATAATTAATGGCTCACTAATCAGAATCGTTGGCTTTAATACCGCACGAGTGTCAAAGCCGAATAGGGGGCTGACGCGTGGATCGTCGCTTCGGGAAGCAACGAAGACGCGGGCCTCCAACCGCCAGCGCCGGTTTAGCATTAAAAGGCGTTAATGCCTAAACTCAATGAAGGGCTGACGCGTGGACTGCCGCTTTGGGAAACATCGGAATGGTGTGAGTCCTCAATCGTCAACGTCAATCTGACATTTAAAGATCCAACAAGATCTTTATGACAGGCTGCATCTAACGCCTGGGAAGTTGCACCAAACGCAGGCCTAAGAGCCGCGTCCAGGAAATTGCATCCCTATATGAATTTGAAAGCGACGTCCTTCTTCATGCCAATTAAGAGGATCATGACCGCGTCTCTCGAAATAGTCCATGGCTGCGTCTCCTCAGCAAAAAGGACTCATTCTGGGTCGCACTTTGAAGCTACAAAAGCTGCGTCCTAGGGCTTACTCCTACGACAGAGAAAATCTACGTCACTCTCAGGTATCACAAGTACCTGAAGATTGCATCTACACTGCAAGATGACAATGGTATTCCCGTTATGAACTCAATATGATTTGAGTTCGCACTAAGTCAAGGATCCAGAGACGCGCCTCCAATAAGACAAAGTCGCGTCCGCGTATCTTCGCGTCAGCCCTGGGGGAGCATGAACCTGCCTCCTCACTTCATCCTGGAATTCTGCATCCGGATATAAGTAAGGGTTGCATCCGATAGCCGCATCCTTCCTTCCAAAACTGCGCTCCAGTTTGCAAGTCAGAGTTGCGTTTCTCAGGGCTGCGTCTCCACTACAAATTATAGTCGCATTTTGGCAGACTCAGTTCAGCCTGAGTTTATTCAGAAACAGTCTAGGACTACAACCAAAGACTGCGATGAAGAAATTGGACTCATCCACAGTGAAGCAATGAAGATGAGACAAAAACTCCAAAGACTTTTATTATTATAAAAGTGATACAAACACTCTCGATGAATAGAGTATTCCCCTCTTTACAAAGAAACAAAAAGGGGGGAAGGCTAATAATCTTGATTAGCCAAAGAACGGATTTGTTCTCGGAGGCGATGTATCTCGTGCTGACGTGCCTTCTCAGCCTCCATAAGAGCCTGGACCCGCAGCTCCTCCTCGGACAAAAATCTCCTCGCAGCCAGCTGCCCTTGTAGGGAGTCCAACTTGGAGGAATGAGCAGAAAGGTTTTCTTCAACTTGCGTCTTGGCAACCTCCAGCTCTTCCAGCTTCTTCCTGGCAGTAGCAAGCTTATGCTCGTTGATTGCAATCAAGGCTTCCGCCTTGGCTATGGTGGCCCGAGCACTGATAATAACCTGCTCCGCGCTCTGCATGACGAGTTCGGATTCCCTTGAATCGCCGATCAGCCTTTGATGGTCCGCCTGAAAATGTTGGAGATGATGGGTCTCTTCAGCTATCTTTTCCTCTATCTCCTTTCGCTCTTGTTCTTGAGCAGCCAGAAGCCTATTCAGGGTCACCTGAGCCTCGTGTACTGAGCCATCATCTTCCAAAGACTTGAGCTCTTTCAAGTCACTTCCCAACTGCTCCACCAGCATCAGGCATGCCCTAGCCCGCGAAGGACCTCCAGTATGACTGATGTTACCGATCAAATTCTCGAGAAGCACTCGGGCAAATTCGAAAGAACTGCCCCCAAAGAGGATGAGGTCAATACATGATCGCATGGAAGCAAAGAACTGCTGCACCATTTGACGTGCCAGTTCCTCCATGATATCATTGGTTGGGGAGAACTCTACTGATGTACTCCCAGATCCCCTTTCTATCACAGGGCGAGAGATGGGAACCAACTCGTTCCGTGCAGAAGTAGGGTCAACAACAGGCATGGTAGAAGCTGAAATGGTTGCCGGTACTTCTGGCACAGTTACGGCTGTCGTAGCAGCCTCCATGGCGACTGAAGTAACAGCGAACCTGGCTTCTTCGGAACCCTCGGTCGGGGGTTGCATTATGCTGCTAGCTGGCTCATCGCTGGCTGCCCCTGCTGAGTCGACGCTGACTGCCAAGCCTTCTGCCTGAGCTTCCTCAGCACTCTCTGCAGATCATCAAAACGTCAGTCATGACAATAAAAGGAAAATATTCAAAACATCAATATTTCCTTACCAAGCCGAGGGTCCGAAGAGGACAGATCCCTGGGCAAATCTTGCAAGGTTGAGGTCTCCCTGACCTCAATAATTGCCCTCTCTTGAGGCATCTCAGCAGCAGCCTCAACACCCTCCTGCTGGGCCAGCTCCTGTATCATCTCCTCGATATGGGAGGAAGTCGCGGCCTCGCTATCCGCGGCCAACCCTACAGCATAAAAGGAAAATGTCAGAACCTGTCCCTAGTTAAAAAGGGAAACCGGGTCAACAAGACGATAAGAGTACCTTCAGCAGGAGCAGTTGCCGCTTGTGATTACTCCGTCATCGGACCACACCCGTATATTTCTTCATCCGTAATATGTAAGAATTTACTCGGATCTGGAAGAGCGGGTTCATCGCCAAAATCGACTTCATCGCCTGAATCATATTCGTCCTCGCCGGACGATGAAGACGATAGTTCAACGCGAGAAGCCTCGGCAATTAAGGCCTTGCCACCAAATACCCCAGTAGTAGGGCTGGGGTCAACTGCTCGCGAGCTGGAGATTAATACGGCAGGAGACCCAGGCTGTGGTGCCTCATCTCTCCTCTCTTGAGCTGAAGAAGACCCTGGCTGAGTTGAGACCCCTGGAATCTCAACATCATCCCTTCCCACCAGGTCAGCCTCAAGTTGCTCAGCCTCGTCAGTTGCAGTGGGATCATCAGCAAGCTCCCCTTCTTCTAAAATTACGGGGCCCCTGCTGCGCAATTCACGAGAACGAACAAGGGGGGCGTCATCTTCCTCCTCCTCCTCTTCGCTCTGTTCTTCGATGCCGGAAGGGATGGTCTCTTCAGCCGCCAAGTCTTTCCTGGCCTTCTTCAGGGCAGGCTTAGCCGTGGAAGTAGAAGAAGGCTCAGCTTGGAGAGTAACGCCATGAGGACGTTTATGCACTGTCTGTCGACGCCTTCTGACAGATTGCTCCCTGGGTGCTGCCGCTCTCGGTTCTCCCTGTGTTCCCCCTCTGGCCTCCCTCTGAGCCGCCCGATATTCATCGAGGCCTCGCGAGCGCTTGTTGGACGCCACTTTTCCTCATAGGACGCATTAATGCTCTTAATGCATGAACGCTCCATTGAGTAGCCAGGCATCTTGCTAGCCTGGAAATACCAGGTACAGAAGCCAAGACTTGCGTAACAGTTTGGCGTCTTATGAGGTAAACGGAAAAGAGCCTGTGTCCCCCCAGCTACGCTGTAATACCAAGCCGAGCACCTTCAAACAGATTTCCACTGAAGGCAAGCTGAGCGTTAGGGTTACCGACATATAGTTGGTCATAGCCAAACTGTCGGGTGAAACGATTCGGCATATAAGGCTCGATCGTGCATGAATTCCCTTGCCGGAAGAGCAGATACCCGGGCCGGATATTGATAAGCCACCAGAAGGCTCCCGATGGCAACCTCGTGAAGTCGTCCGAACCCACAATGTCGGCGAACTTATCCCCATAAGCGGCATCTGTAATCTCGGGGAAGCAACGGTTGAGATGATAATTTGAAGCATTCAGAACACACTTCCGGACGTAGAACATATAATTGTTGCACCAGCTCGAACTCTCCATCCGCTGCACAAAAGGGACAAACCCCTCGCATCGGGACACTGGCGTCATCAGCGAAGGGCAGTGCATCACGTACCAAGCCATTAAGTACGTGTAGGGCAGCTCGATCCGAGGGTTAGGGGTCCTCACTCTTGGCCTTCCCTCTGAATCGACCTCCGGATTACCTTGGGAGTCGACGATGGCCTCCACCCTGCACAGGCTCTAAGTCAGGGCCCGTAATTCGCTTTGGATACCAGCCACCATTGCCGGAAGGGGAGCTATGGACCTACCATAGGCCAGCAGCACCGCCGGATACACCACGTCGGCAACAATCACCTCATGCAGCAGTGTCGGCACTACACAGCGCTTCAACCACAGCATGAGGAAACCCGCCAGCAGTGCCCGATTAGAAATGGGGATCTGGGCCTGGTGATGGAAACTTTCGAAAACCGTGTCAGGTTTGAAAGTGTCTTCGTTCGACTCTGTGGTATAAGAACTCACAGAGGCGTCGATCCTCTCGGCGATTTCTTCGTCAGAGCTGGGAGCCAGACTGGTCACCGAGTGGTCTTTTTCGGTGATACCATTAAATAAGTAGCTCGCCCAAGATAGCTGCTTGACTCTCCTAGTCCTCCAGGAGGTTATTTGGCCGCAGATGTGGAAATGACATAGCACTTTCCAGTAGGTCTCATACTCGCGAGGGCACTCTTTCTTCAAAAGATGAAGCTCCTCAGAGGTGGGGACGTATTCCTCATAAGGAGCATCTCCCATTACCAGCCCCGAGACTTCATATAATTCATGCAGGGTGAGTCCCATTTCTCCAACCGGAGTGAAGAACGTCCCCATCAAAGGGTTGTAATGCTCCAGGATCCCAAAGAAATTTTAGGAATTCTGTGGGATGCCATATTGCACAGCCCTGACTGCTTGATACAGTCCACCTGGTCCAATAGACCTCCAAGTTCGGTGAGGACAAAGCTCACCATCTTACCCCACCAGTACTTGTCAGTGGAATGAACCCACCCGAGCGGACGGAAGTCAGTGGGAAAATCACCCCCTACCTTCATGAATTGATTAATAAAGGTAGTGCTAAGCTGAGGGGTTTCCCCTACTGGGTAATCAGACCTGAGCAACCCAGGAAACAAGCTAAAAACTTCCCTTTCATGACCAGTAGTGTGTACCTTCTTGGCACCCAGGATGCCGAGCGAGACACCGGGAACAGATCGGGCAAGATCCCATTCCATTGCCCGAGGGACGGACATGTGCTGAAGGTAGCATAGGGGATACATTCTCTCCATATTTGGAAAAAAGAATTTCCTACCCCCTATCTGGCAGAGCCATTTGTAATCGCCATCATGCAAGACGTAACCACCTTCACCAATATTATCCCCAAAGAAGAAGACGAGTTTCTTCAATGGAATGCGCGAATTCGTCTTAAATTCTGCGTCAGTTATCAGTTCCCGAAAGATCACCAGGTCGACCTTGGAGAGCCTCTCCCTTCGCTCCTTCGACTTGTCGGCAGTCACAGGAGCAGTCCTCTGCAACACGAAGGTCAGATTGCGGTCAGCACCACCCACGTGCCCAAAGTGGCACTTCTTGGAGAGAGGATCGGAAGAATATCGCACTGCGAAAGAAAGTAACACTTAATCAGAAATCCGAAGGAAAATGATCAAGTGTCTACAACTCAGACGCGGAAGTGACTCCAGACGCAGAAATTATCAAATCTGCGTTCGGACCCGAGGACCGCGAGACCAGCATGAAGCTCGCATTTCAAATCCAAGACTTGTGAGATAATTCCCAAGTATCGGACCCAGATGCAATGTTCATGAGGACCAACATCTGGCTTCACAAGACGCAAGAGTCATGAGAAATCTGCGTCTGAATCTTTCATACTTAGAAATATTTCAAGTGTTGGATCCAAAACGCAAAGCTCACTTGGGCCCTGTGTTCAGCAAACAGACGCAGATTCGAGCAGATAAGAACAGCAAGGGTCATCAAGCCTGCGCCGTGCTCATCGACTCAAGAACCGCGTCTGAAGATCAAACACAGATTCGAGCCCGCGGTGGCGGTTCATATTCAAAAGGAGATCTAAGAGTTACAAGAACTCTGTAAACCCTTTTAATGGCAAGCATTAAGCCTGATGGCGTTATACCTGAGATAGGAGTTTCCTGCATGGAGGAACCGCCCCTTTGAGTCTCAGCGATGACCGTCTTTGAAGACGGAGCAGTTTGCTTGGCCTTGGGTGCCATTGCGAATCAAAGATCTGATGTTAGATGGAAGAAGAGAGAACAAAGGAAACTCTTTTCTCAAAACCCTAACAGATACGCTCGAAGATGAAGGAGAGTCTAAATGATGACTCTTGAAAGACTGTTGCCTTTTATAGGCACGGTGATTTGCAAAGATACGCGGCGCTTGGTTCAATGACCAACCGCCGCCAGACTCGTGGACAGCGTATTTAATGCAGCGTGAAGTTCGCACGCCAAAAAGTAGATGTCCCCTCAATCCTACGGGACATGTGGCAGCGTAATCATGGCACGGATTCGCATCCAACGATCGCGTCCTCGTCTCTAAAGGACGCGTCCCTTCAATGGACGCATCCCTTCAACACGACCATAAGTCGCGTTCGCCTCATCAAGTAACGGTCGCGTTTCCATTTCCAAAAGATGCACCCCTATAGAAGGCGTGTCTTTAAAGCAGTATTACCTCTGCGTCCACAGAGCTGGCGTTCAGTCCTTGCTTTTGCAATTCAGTTCAACAGTACACTGGCACAAGCAGACGACTGTCCACCCCTGGCTCAAAGTGCACCAACGACAGACTCAAAGCGTCTAGGAGGTTTAGACTGTGTATCTAGACACTCAACATGATCAGTTTTGGCGGTCTCAAAGAGTTCCACAGTACACTCACGAAGACCATAGCCCAGACAAGATCAAACCTGAAGTTTTGTTAGTCCAAACCATAAAAGTGGATTCAGCTAGAGTCTAAAGTATTTCGAAATCCGTCCCAACTAACTGCGGAATATCGAAAACTTTGGAGGGGGTTCTGTAGGCTGTCTAAAAATCACTAAAGGACAAATCGTCAAAAGCAGAGTCCCCCGGCTCCAGACGCAGGGCTGATCACAGCCAACATAGCAGCACCAAGGCGCGAGGGTCGGAACCCGCGTCTCAGCCGCACCAAGGCGCGAGGGTTGAAACCCGTGCGAGGGTCGAAAACCCGTGACTCAGCAGCCCCAAGGCGCGAGGGTCAGAATCCGCGTCTCAGCCGCACCAAGGCGCGAGGGTCGGAACCCGCGTCTCAGCCGCACCAATCTCAGCCACACCAAGACGCGAGGGTCGAAAACCCGCGTCTCAGCCGCACCAAGGCGCGAGAGTCGAAAACCCGCGTCTCAGCTGCACCAAGGCGCGAGGGTCGAAACCCGCGTCTCAGTTATAACCGTCCTAGTTATAGGGTCAATCACGGCCCACATAACGGGAAAGTTAACCCCCATTATGGAGTGTTTTTAGGAGGCACGTATGCTCCTGAAGCCTCTATAAATAGCCCCGCTGCTATGGAGAAGGGGTCGGTCAGTTTAGATCAGAGAGGTCAGATTTTTGGAAGAAGGAAAGAGAGTCTAACTCTTCAGCTAGCTTGCTGCGTACAAGTTCACCTTTGCCTACAATCTCTTTGAGATTTCGGTCGATAGAGCTGTGTTACTCCGTCTACCGCCCAAAGAGAAGATCCCCTGAAGTTCTCGACGTCCACCCGTCAACGAAAAACAAGATTCACTTTCCATCGCCACTTGAAGAACCCAGCACTAAACAAAGGGGGGATTCAAGACTCAACATCTCCCCTCCCTTGTAGTTGGAGCAGCAGTCCGTTGTAATCTTTCAACTGATTCAAGGAATTTTACACCGAACGTCTCTTCTCCGTACCAAATAGTATTTGGATAAGTTTTAGAAAAATAGGATTTTCATTTGGAAAATTCAAGTTTGGAAAAATACGGTTTTTGGTTTTCGGTAATATTTCCTTAACACAAAAATGGTTCAAAATGTTTGAAATTTGTGTTGAAATTTTTAATACAAGTTTGTATTTCAATGTAAAATGATAAAACTATTTTTGTGGATTTTTAGAAGATTTATGAGAATTTTAGAATTAAAAAGAACAAGTTTTTTTGTCCCAGAACTGTGGCTGTCAGGCTCTGGTGGTCGACCGTAGCGGTCGACCGACTGAGAGCAACCTGTTGGCCCAAAGGCCTTCCACCCTAGTTTTGATGATGATTAACTCATGTAGTTATGTTTACTAATAATCTTGTATTGTTTAAGTTTCAGATCATTAATCAAGATATTAGTTGGTGATTAGCTTCAACAAGGTGTTTGGAAGCTTATCATGGTGATTCCGGTGCCAAAGCTTAAAGATCATACCTTTGCACTCGGTGGATCGCGTTTGGGAGCAAGTCTTCTTGATGACTCAAAGACTTAGGTATCCATAGTTTAGTTTAGTGTGTTTTAGATCCATTTGTAAAGCTTAGTATAGTTGATATGCTCAAGTTCAGAATACACACACATAAATTCAATATGTTTGGTTTTTGATTGAATCGGTTTTGGATTTCAAGGCTTGACACCCTTCTATATTTTATTATCATAACTTTTTATTTTTATATTCAAATAACATGATTTAACTTGCATTTCAAATATAACTTTCAGATCTAAATTTCTTATTTAATAATCATTTTCTGATTCTAATTTTAAAGTTGTCAAATATTTGGTTGAAATCTGTTCTTGTTCTGAAAACAGTTTACAGTTTCTGTTTTAACACCTTTTAGTATTTTATTGATAACTTTCAATTATGAAATGATATTGATTTGATTTAAGTTGCATTAGAAAGATGACTTCAATATCTACAACTTCATCCTATATACTTATTCCCAAATTCGAACGTTTTAGACCTCAAAAATGTGTTCAAATCTGACCTATTTTGCTGTTTGCCAGGTTGGGCCGGTCGACTGGGACAGTCGACTGGGCCAAGCAACCAGTCGACCGGCCAGTCGACCGGACGTGCACAAAACCGTGCACGTTGGCTGTTTCTGTATACGGTCGACCGTGCGGTCGACCGACTGTGACCAGATTGGTCTCTGTTTGTTTGGGTCGACCGCCAGGTCGACCGGCAGCTGTCAACGGTCATATTTTTGACCGTTTGACGGTCGACCGGGCGATCGACCGCCAGGCCTGTCAGGCTGACACGTCAGCCTAACGGCTAGTTTCTTTTTTGGCCTATATAAACCCCATCTCTTTTGAGATTTTTGCCAAGTTTTTGAAGAGAAAAAATTCCAGTTTTCTGAAGTGTTTAAAAGAGTTTTAAAAAGAGTTTTTGGGCTTTAAAACTTCTCATCTTTATTGTTTTGGGTTTTTAAAAAAATCAAAGAAAACTAGGGTTTGGGATTTTGATTTGATCTTGCATTTTCTATCTTTTACAAGAGATTTCCCAAGTAGTTTTTCTTTGTTGCTTGTTTCCAAAAACACCTAGTTTCCACACTTGAGCTATCATACTATCCTAATCTATTAGGATCTTTGTTTTGTAGAAAAGAGAGAAAAAGAGAAGTGTTTGAGGTTAAGCTCTAAGTTGTAAACCCTCCTTGCTTTTGTTGTATCCCTCTTTGGTAGAGGTTGATCGGAGTGGTATTGAGCTTAGATCCCTCTTCGGTAGAGGTGATTGTGTTTGTTTTGGCTACGGGCCTTATCCCTCTTCGGTAGAGGTGGATTGTGGTTGTATAGCCTCGGTGGCTTTGTAAGGTTGAGCGAGGAGTTCGGTACTCCTATAGTGGATTGGAAATCCTACACGGTGGTGTAGGCGGGGATGTAGAGTTGGGTACTCGAACCTCGAAACAAATCTTTGTGTTAGCGTTTGATCCAATTTCTCTCAACTCTACTCTCTTTACATTTGTGCAAAGCATCATACTTCATATCATATCATACTTGCTTGTGTTGAGCATATTTCATATTGCCTTGCATTATTTCATATTGCTATTCATTCTTATATGCTTGGCTTGATTGTGTGTGTGCCTCACTTGTACCTAATCAACAAGAGCTTCACATAGCGCCTCAACCCATATCTAGGGGAATCAAGAGGAGTTAGTCCAGAGCCTCGCAAGGGGAATTCGGCTACACTTGTTGATTGTATTAAGTGTGTTGCAAGATTTGCATTAGCTTCCGCATTTAGCGCACATAGTTTTGCAATTAGTCCTAGATTAGCACTTACACCTATTCACCCCCCTCTAGGTGTTTTTCAATTGGTATCAGAGCTAGTGCTCCTGATACTTAGGCTTAACATCCTAGGAGTGAGATCCATTTGCTTGCTAATCTATTGTTTACATTTGCTTGTTTGCACACATTTAGTTTACCATGGCCTTCATGACCCCACCTATGTATGACCCATCCAACATTCATGTTTGGAAGATTAGGATGACCGTTTATTTGCAAACCCTAGGTCATAAAGTTTATCTTGCTATTACCAAGGAATCCTTCCTTGGTGATCGCAATCATATAGGGGCCAATGCACAAGCCCTTGAGGCCATTAGAAACACATTATCTAAAGAATATCTTATGCATGTTTCTAACCTTGATTCCGCCTTTGCAGTGTGGAACAAATTGACAACAACAACCACCACCTCAGAGCTTCAAGTGCAAATTCAAGAAGAGGAATCTAGTGGAGAATCCGATTCACAATGCTTCATGGTCCAAGGGAATGACTCCCTTGAGGTACATTCGGAACCCCACTTAGATAGTGATGATTGCTCTAGTTCTTCATGTGATAATTTTGATGCCCATGCTTTAAATGAAGAACTTTCTATTGTTTGTGAAAAATTAATTGAAAATTATAAGATTTTGAAAAAGAAAAGTCTAGAAATTGAAAAGGAAAATAAGAGTTTGCATTCTAGACTTGATTGTGTTTTGCAAGAGAAGGTTGGGGTCTATAATGAAAGGGATTCATTGAGATCTCAATTAGAACTTGCACTTAAAGAAATGAATTTTAAAGTCTAAAAATAATTGTGAAACAATTTTGAAGAAAAATGAAAACTTGTCTTCAAAAATTGATTTTGTTTTAAAAGAGAATGTTGATTTGAAAAATAAAATTATTTCCATTTCAAATGATTTAGATGTGTGTTTTAAAGAAAAATGTTGTTTTGAAAAATAAGATTGATGAACATGTTTGCCATGCTAGTGTAGCTTCTCCATCTAGTCTACCTAATGCATGTACCTCTTCTTCTAGGATTAATGATGATATTTGTATGTTAAAGAAGAGAGTAGATTGTTTGGGCTCCACTATGAGCCAATGTGCCATGAACCACACTCGCATGGAAACCTTGGTTCGTAAGAAACAAGTTCCAACTTTTATGCATGCACACCCTCCACGGCATACACATGCTCCACACGGACACCATCAACACATGTATGCTCATGTGTACACATGTACACATTGTGGCCGAAAAGGCCATCTTGCTAAATTTTGTTATGATAGATTAAATGTTTCAAATTTAGCAAAGAAATTTGTTTGGGTTAGGGAAGGGACTAACCCCCATGGACCCAACAAGATGTGGGTACCAAAGACCACCCCTCCTTTGTTTAATGTAGGTGTGGGCTCTCACATGACGTGAGAGTGATAGCACCTTGGAGTGGATGCGTTCTGGACTTAAAGGAAATCAATTGGATGCATCACTTTCAAGGGAATTTTGGTGGAGATGACCACCATGTTTTTGGAGACAAGGAGAGTTGCCTTCTAGGTTTTGGTAACAAATTCCTAACTCCCATTTATTGTTTACATGCTTTCATATTATTGTTTATAGCATGTTTTGATGCTTTATAACATGTTTTTGATGTCTATGGATTAGTATGTTCATTCCATGTTTATTAGATCCTTGACATACATGTATAGTATTTGAGACACACATACTTATATGAACCCATACTTAGTGTTCTCACTTTTGTTTAAGCTATAATGTACATCATGAATCTAATACATGTGAATTTACATAGTAATCATGTTTTAGTTTTCTCATGATGATTTTTTATTGTTTTATGCTTTATGTGGTATAAACTAGTTTAGATGTAGATTTTATCAAAACTTGCATGTATGCATGTACACATAGTGAGAACAAATTGACTTTAATATGTTTGTACTTCATGCTCATTTGTACCCACTATATGCACATGTATAAGCTAGTTTTGATGATTCCTTCATTTATACTTGCTATGCCTATTTTCATGTTTTTACTTCATGTATATGTATTTTGAATTCAAACCTAATAAATATACATGTATACCCATGAGTCTTTTGCCTTCATGCAAATACTTTTAATAGACTCGTTTACGGTTGGGATGTGTATGTATATTGTTAAATTTGGATGAATCATACATATACCTAGAAGTTTGATAAAGAATTTTTGATGAATCTTTGCTTGTTTTATATAGCAAAATAATATTCGTGTTTGTTTTGATACTTCATGTTTTGAATATATGTTTAGATGTTAGTTTTCATTAAGACTAGGATTTATATTTGTACATATGATGGGCTACAAACAAATCTATATATGTTTGGGATTGAATGCTTGTTTGTTCCCATTAGATGTGCTAGTATAGTCTAGTTTTGATGATTCATACATTTTAAACTTGTATTCCATTTTTGGTATTTGTTTTTATGATTATGAGTTTTCATTTCATGTATATGTGTATTTTGCCAAACTTGAAGATATACATGTATACCCCTTGAGTCATTTGCCTTTCATGCAAATATCTATTATGGACTCAAAGTGTATTTAAGGGATATGTATGTATACTTCTTGTGTTGACAAATCATACATATACCTTGAAAAGAATTGGTATCAAATTGTTTTAATGAAAAGCTAAATTTTCATACTTTTCATGCTTTTCATGTTTTCTTTGAATTGGTATTTAAACTTCATGTATATGTTTACCTTGTCCAAACTATTAGATATACATGAATATCCTTTTTGAGCCACGTGCCTTCATGCATATATCCTTGTGGACTCGTTTGTATCTTGGATATGTATGTATACTTTGGTTTGTATTAGACATACATATGCCTTGAAGATTAAATAATATTAATTTTAGTTTTCTTGTTTAAAGGAATAATTGAACTTAATTGAACAAATTTTCATGATTGTGATCTCCATACTTGACTTGTACACTCACATTTATTATTTGCTCATGTTTTGTTTTCATGAGACATTTTTATGCTTAATTGGATTAGAGTGTTGATTATCATGTGGATTTCATTTTTATGAAAAATGATTTGTATTTATTCCTTGCTTGAAGGATTTCGTACTAGTTAACAAAACTTTTCATTTTAACTAGTTCATATTCTTCGTTATAATATGAGATATACACTTGACCCTATTCATTCAATTGGTATCATTGAACACTTTTAATTGGTATCAATTTTTGATCTTTTTGTATACTCATATATGTTTTTGTATATGTATGCTTACTCTTTCAAGAATATCAATGTCAATTGGTATCTAATTTTCATACGTATATATACTTGTTTATGCTAAGCTTGAAAAATTTCTATTGTTTGATTTGTTTTCAATTGGTATCTTAACAAGCTTATGCATATGTTTAGTTGGTATTTCATAAAGGGGGAGAAAATTTGATGTTGTCTTTCAATTGGTATTTGATTTCCACTCCCTTGCTTTATGTTAAAATATAGTTTCAAATTGGTATCATATGTTTAAAAGAACACATTTCTCTTAATGATATCAAGATGTTTATGTTAAATGTTTTAAATTGGTATCTCAAAATTTTGTTTAAGAAAAACATATTTATTTACATTGCCTATATGTGTATAAATTCATGTTGAGTGTATCTTGTATTGAAGAGCTTGACAACTCTTCCTTATGTGGTACACGTGTGTAGGGGGAGCTTCACATCTCCTTTTATGCATTACATATTTTGTGTTATGTGAATTAGGCGTGTCTTCCTTTCTTCATGTAACTCATATGTGTAGGGAAGCTAACTTAGCGTCTTCCTCTTCATGAATGTATATAGCATATAACATTTATTAATCTTTGTTTATCTTCATTTGGTATCAAGATGCTTCATTGACATATTTTTAATTGATATCATGTTTGTAGTCACCCCTTATTGACTTTGTTTTTATTTTAGACAAAAAGGGGGAGACTATTGTTTCCATTGTTTTGATTGACACAAAAAGGGGGAGAAAAATTTTACCCCTCATTTTATTTATAGTTTTTGAATGTTTACCCCTTTGTTGATGATTGACAAAAAGGGGGAGAATTATTTGTGAGTTTTATATATATGCATAGTTATGTTTTTGCATATATTAAGTTTAATATAGTTTAATGTATGTTTATTGGTATCTAGAGCATCTATAAAATGTTTATTTGTTAATTGGTATCTAGAGCATGCTTTGCTTTAAATATTTCATTGGTATCTAGAACCTTTATTGTTTATGCATATTTGTGCATTCATGTTTTTAAGAGCCTTCATTGCATATTATTATGTTTATTTGGCTATGCATGAGTTAAGGGGAGCTTCCTTGAAGCTTTACTTTAATCCATACATATATTTTTAAGAGCCTTCATTGCATATTATTATATTTATTTGGCTATGCATGAGTTAAGGGGGAGCTTCCTTGAAGCTTTACTTTAATCCATGCATATATAACTCCATGAGTTTTGTCATCATCAAAAGGGGGAGATTGTTGGCCCAAAGGTCTTCCACCCTAGTTTTGATGATGATTAACTCATGTAGTTATGTTTACTAATAATCTTGTATTGTTTAAGTTTCAGATCATTAACCAAGATATTAGTTGGTGATTAGCTTCAACAAGGTGTTTGGAAGCTTATCATGGTGATTCCGGTGCCAAAGCTTAAAGATCATACCTTTGCACTCGGTGGATCGCGTTTGGGAGCAAGTCTTCTTGATGACTCAAAGACTTAGGTATCCATAGTTTAGTTTAGTGTGTTTTAGATCCATTTGTAAAGCTTAGTATAGTTGATATGCTCAAGTTCACAATACACACACATAAATTCAATATGTTTGGTTTTTGATTGAATCGGTTTTGGATTTCAAGGCTTGACACCCTTCTATAGTTATTATCATAACGTTTTATTTTTATATTCAAATAACATGATTTAACTTGCATTTCAAAGATAAATTTCAGATCTAATTTCTTATTTAATAACCATTTTCTGATTCTAATTTTAAAGTTGTCAAATATTTGGTTGAAATCTGTTCTTGTTCTGAAAACAGTTTACAGTTTCTGTTTTAACACCTTTTAGTATTTTATTAATAACTTTCAATTCGGAAATGATATTGATTTGATTTAAGTTGAATTAGAAAGAAGACTTCAATATCTACAACTTCATCCTATATACTTATTCCCAAATTCGAACGTTTTAGACCTCAAAAATGTGTTCAAATCTGACCTATTTTGCTGTCTGCCAGGTTGGCCGGTCGACTGGGACAGTCGACTGGGCCAAGCAACCAGTCGACCGGCCAGTCGACCGGACGTGCACAAAACCGTGCACGTCGGCTGTTTCTGTATACGGTCGACCGTGCGGTCGACCGACTGTGACCAGATTGGTCTCTGTTTGTTTGGGTCGACCTCCAGGTCGACCGGCAGCTGTCAACGGTCATATTTTTGACCGTTTGACGGTCGACCGGGCGGTCGATCGCCAGGCCTGTCAGGCTGACACGTCAGCCTAATGGCTAGTTTCTGTTTTGGCCTATATAAACCCCATCTCTTTTGGGATTTTTGCCAAGTTTTTGAAGAGAAAAAAATTCCAGTTTTCTGAAGTGTTTAAAAGAGTTTTAAAAAGAGTTTTTGGGCTTTAAAACTTCTCATCTTTATTGTTTTGGGTTTTTGAAAAATCAAAGAAAACTAGGGTTTTAGATTTTGATTTGATCTTGCATTTTCTATCTTTTACAAGAGATTTTCGAAGTAGTTTTTCTTTGTTGCTTGTTTCCAAAAACACCTAGTTTCCACACTTGAGCTATCATACTATCCTAATCTATTAGGATCTTTGTTTTGTGGAAAAGAGAGAAAAAGAGAAGTGTTTGAGGTTAAGCCTCTAAGTTGTAAACCCTCCTTGCTTTTGTTGTATCCCTCTTTGGTAGAGGTTGATCGGAGTGGTATTGAGCTTAGATCCCTCTTCGGTAGAGGTGATTGTGTTTGTTTTGGCTACGGGCCTTATCCCTCTTCGGTAGAGGTGGATTGTGGTTGTATAGCCTCGGTGGCTTTGTAAGGTTGAGAGAGGAGTTCGGTACTCCTATAGTGGATTGGAAATCCTACACGGTGGTGTAGGCGGGGATGTAGAGTTGGGTACTCGAACCTCGAAACAAATCTTTGTGTTAGCGTTTGATCCAATTTCTCTCAACTCTACTCTCTTTACATTTGTGCAAAGCATCATACTTCATATCATATCATACTTGCTTGTGTTGAGCATATTTCATATTGCCTTGCATTATTTCATATTGCTATTCATTCTTATATGCTTGGCTTGATTGTGTGTGTGCCTCACTTGTACCTAATCAACAAGAGCTTCACATAGCGCCTCAACCCATATCTAGGGGAATCAAGAGGAGTTAGTCCAGAGCCTCGTAAGGAGAATTCGGCTACACTTGTTGATTGTATTAAGTGTGTTGCAAGATTTGCATTAGCTTCCGCATTTAGCGCACATAGTTTTGCAATTAGTCCTAGATTAGCACTTACACCTATTCACCCCCCCTCTAGGTGTTTTTCACAACCCACTCTCGGGTTGCTCCAGGTCGACCGAGCAGTCGACCGGACAGAGAGTGTTGCTCTCTGTTTCTGGGACCGGTCGACCGGGCGGTCGACCGGTAGCTGCCAACGGTCAAAAATCGACCGTTGGCCGGTCGACCGTCCGGTCGACCGGTAGGCCATTTCTGACAGTTTTAGCTGCCAACGGCTATATTTTTCTAGGGGCTATAAATACCCCATTAGTGGCCAGTTTTCTCTAAGAATTTTTGTGCTAATATTTTCCTACTCTCCAGTATTTTTACAGCAATCAAAAAGAAGTTTTGGGCTCTAAAGTTTACAATCTATTTGGTGTTTTTCTAGGGTTTGAAAAATCAAAGAAAAGTGTTTTTGGGAAAAGTGTTTTTGATTCAACTTCTACAACTTGATTTCAGTTTTTCCCAAGGATTTTCTTTGAGTATTTGTTTTCCATTCCTTTGATTTTTCTCACACTTGAGCTTCATTCTATCCTATCTATAGGGTTGTTGTGTTTGTGGGAAAAAGAAATCGGTTTGTGGTCTTTTGATCACCAAGTTGTAAACCCTAATTATTGCTTGGCTTTGTGCCTTTCCCTCATAGTGTTGAGGAGGTTGTGCAATTGGGTTGTATCCCTCAAGTTGTGAGGTGATTCTTGTTTAGCTTTGTGCTTATCCCTCAAGTTGTGAGGTGATAGTTTTGTTGGCTTGGTGCTTAGCCTCTAGTGAGAGGTTGTGGTTGTAAAGAGGGGAGTTGGGTACTCCTAGTTATTGTATTTCCTTAAATCCTCGGTGGAGGTTCCCTGTGTGGGAGTCCTTTGTGGACAAGCTAGTGGATTCGAAATCCTTCTGGGTGAAGGCGGGGACGTAGAGCTGGGTGCTCGAACCTCGAAACAAATCTTGTTGTTTGCGCTTGATCCATTGACTCTTACTCTCTCTCTCTCTCTATTTACTTTGTGCATTGATCATATTGCTATATCATATACTTGCTTGTTTGTTGTTGCAATTAATTTTAAATTCCGCATTTAGTTCACTAGATTAGTATTATCACCTATTCACCCCTCCCCTCTAAGTGATTTCATTAGTTTTTGATCCTCTCCCCCATATTGAGGTGCTTCTTCTTTCATATTAGTTCTCTCTCTTTTTAAGGTAAGCCTATATAAGCTAGTGTCACATGATATCAAACTTACTTTGCAGAAGATTATGAGTTTCGATCTTCTACTTATAGTTGCTGAAGGGAACTTCAAATTAAAAATGTCGAGACAAGTTATTCCTAACTTATTATGCAACGACTTGAATTTACAATACATAGAGACTAACTACTAGTTCCTGAACATTCGTTGGAATTCATGTGTGCAATATGATAACCAATTAGGATTGTGTGGAAATAGTTCCCTTTTTACGTGAGCTTCCTTCTTCTAATGGAGGTGATTAGTCTACAATTCTGCATTATTATATCATATTTTCCTGCTAATTTATGAATAAAATATTGGTCTAAATCGTGTTTTGGTCTCTCTTGCAGATAATCAAGACAAGGAGGGAAAAAGGGTAATAAGAGCTTAATTAAACCCATTTTCGGGTAATTAAATCTAAATTTCTTGGAGACGAAGCAAGGGAGCTTCTAGAAGATGCATTGAACCTAGACTCTTACGCACGTCAGACGAATATTTGGGTGAAAATACCAGAATCCAAGTATACCAAGAAGGTACTAGAAACGACGGAACACGCTCGCCAAAACCACGGATTTAATTCCCTGGTTTTGTCACGAAAACGTGGCAAATGCCACGTTTCAGCGGCAATGTGGTGGGTCCACGCGTCGATCTTAGACGCGTGGCCCCGTCTCATCTTCTAGAAACCTCCTTTGCCTATAAATACTGCAGGGTTTGGCTGAAACGCAAGCAGATTAAGTAGATTTAGATTTAGGCTAGGTTTTCTCTCTTCTAGTTGTAGATTAGGATTTTTTTCTCTTTTATTTTGTATTTTCTTTTCTTTTATAGATCTTGTAGTAGTGCTGAGAGATTCAGAGAGAGATTGATGTAATATATGGTGACAATCTATGTAAAGTTATCTCCTTTCTTCTCCATTGTAATCTTCTCCATCTTCTACGTGATGCTTTAGCTAACTTTTCTTCTCATGGCAATCTAACTGCTAACCACTAACCATCTAACCCCTTACTTGATAATCCATATGAATCTAGTAGCCTCTACAAGGTCTTGTTCTTGCAAGAGCTATTGATGGCTCATGATGACAATCTAACATTTCTAACATCTAACCCACTAACTTACTAACTTGCAATGTCTTCTTTATTTCATGCTCACCTCTAACCGATTTTGATGAATTAATAGTAGCTTGCAACTTGTTATGTGGTATGGATGTGTTGTTTGAATGTAGAAGAACAATCTTATGAGTCATGCTTTGTATCGTCTCTTGAAGCAAGATTAGTGATGACCAAGGATCCATGTGAGGAAACTATCACTAAGACGTTAGCATGGTTAGTGGAGCAATTAGTAGTTAGTAGCCATGAGTTTTCTTTTACTTTATTTTAAAAATTAATTCCAAAATCTTTTTTATCATTTTCCTATCAATGTCTTCACCGCTTTCTTAGTTTGCCTTTATTTCATTTTCTGCACCATCATTTTTTATTTGTTATCACATCACCGTTTTCATCGCCTTCTCTATCTATCACTTTCAGTTTTCTTTTCTTTACTTTTTCTAATTCTTTAACTAAGAAGAAACTATTAACAATCGACGTGAACATAAACTGTTAATGTTTCTATCGCCTCCCGTCCCTATGGATTCACCCGTTGAGCCAATACTATAACGGAAGTATCGAGGGAACATTAGCACATACAAGCTTTTCACCGATTTCATAAAATTCACATTTTCGAGTGCTAGTTTCGCCCCGATTAAATTTTTGGCGCCGTTGCCGGGGATGGGAATGATTTAAACTCACATTTTTGTTAACATTTTCTTCTCTGTTTTGGTGTGCAGGTCAAAATTTGTAGGAACTTAATATTGCAGAACAACCATTAGCACTACAGCACCCTGCTCTTGAAAGCAGGGACCCAGATTCCAAAGTAAAGCCACACAAACGCGACTTTAGCCGCGCTTCCGTAGCAAATTTGTGGCATTTGTGTATCTTGTTGTGCTGGGCTGTGTTTATTGTAATAGTTAGTGGATCTGTACTATTACTTTCCTGCTTTGATTGCCTACACACTACAATAATTAAAGAACTTAAATGCGGTATTTGGACATTTTTAAAACGGTTTAGATATTTGCATTTAGGCACGTGTCAATTTCAATTCCAATATACTGTATTTTATTCTGTTGTTGTGATTTGGACTGAGGTGTACATATGGCATTGCATATAGCATAGGACAAACATGTGGGTGAATTATTCGCTTTGTGTTATTCTTGTCTATATTGCACACGTGCACGAATTGAAATAAGTGCATAACCCAATACAAGATAAGGTGACGATTTCATCACTCTTCCTTAGCCCAAAAACCTCATCCCCACTCACACAACCCAAGACCTAATAAAAATTGATAGACGTTGGCTCATAGGGACATCTCAGACTCATTAAGAGATTGACCTAGGATGGAACTTGTTTTGAATCTACTCTTATGAAATCAGTGTCTAAGGTTGGGGATTAAGAGGTTACGCCTTGAAGATACCGTGGTTTGGCATAATTAAAGCTCGTTGCTTATGCACGGATACCTCCCACCGTATTTTGCCCCTACCTGACCGATTAGCTTGTGATCGGATTCATGCGACAACCTCTCCCGGGTAATCATCCCGTTAGGAGTCGTCTAAGTCTAGGTCAACCTTAGTATAGGCTTGGTTTGACTTTTTCTTTCTTTTTGTTTGTTTGTTTGCTTTTTCTTTTTTGTTTGTGATTGTTTGTGAAATGAAATTCAACAATAACAATTCTTTCAATCCTAATATGAATCCATATTTCACATCGACCCCATTTGATTCGGATAATTTCAACCCGGCTTTTTACAATATGAACCAACCAAATACACCGGGTTGGACTTATCCGAATCAATACAACCCATACCCCCAATCTTATGACTATAATTTCTAAAATAATTTCAACTCTTCATAGAGTCAATGGGGATTCATCTCCCTCGAGTCCAATTTTTCACCACCTTATCCACAATTTTCACAATCTCCATTCCCCAATTTTGCTTCCTATACTCCTTTTCTAGACCAACCCATTGAAGAAAAGTCTGAGCTAGAAAAGAGTATAGACGCCTTGCTTGAGTCCCAACAAATCAAGTTCGACTCATAATTTTTTTCAAAACCAAAATTCATACTCAGTCACACTAGTTCAAAATAGAAAACCATCAATCTTGGAAATGAGTATGCGTGAGTTCGAACAACAATCACAAAATCTGATGGACTCACGATTTCACCACAATTTTCAAAACAAATCTTCATCTTTTCAGGCCCAGTCGCAGCAAAATGATGAACCAATCGATTATAAAAAGATGCTTGAAGCCATGACTCAGGCTCAAATCGCTCATAATCATGACATAGATTTAATGGTCAAAACTCTCTATTCTCACCCTTTGACCATTCCTGATGTCACTAACCATTCTGTTAGAGCTAAAGAATTATGTTGTTTTGAAAACTAAGATTCAATTTCAGTCCACCCATTTGAACTTGACCAAACTCTGACTGTTGAAAATCCCATTGATATTTTGGCAAGTTATCCTTTTCCTGAAATTGAACTTGAGAATGAATATGATCCTGAACCTCAACTTGGTAATTCAATTTCACTTCCTACTTCAATAATGACTGAGGTATTTTTACCTGATTTTAAGCCTTTTCCCGAGTCAGTATTGGATCCTGTGCCAGTCCATCGTAAAATTGAATCACCAATCCTTTATGATCATCATATTGAACTTGACTAATTTTATACTTTTGAAAGTCCCATTGACAAATTGACAAGTTCTCATTTTTATGAAATTGAACTCAATAAGGAATGTGACTTTGATCCTCAAATTTGTGATCCAGTTCAAATTCCTGAATCAATATTGACTCCTGTTTTGTTACCTAATTTGAGCAACATTTTAGAGTCAGTTTTGATTCCTATACCTGTCGTTCTTGAAATTGAATCACCAATCTTAGAAAGTCACATTCCATTGTGAGGAAATGAATGTGGACTTGAGTTTCAACTTTTTGATTTGGACCCGATTCCTGAACCAATTTTGACTCCTGAACCTATACTTGACTTAAGTCAAATTCTTGAGTCGATATTAGTTCATGTACTTCCTAAGCCCAAATCAATCATTCCATCTTTTCATACTCCATTTTAGGACAAAGGTGTTGATAAAATTGACTCCGAAATTATTTTGAAAATTTGGAAATTAGATGGGATCAAATTCATAATAAAAATCATTCATATATACATCATTTTAGTGGGTTTTATTATAGAGGTCATTGGTAGGTTCCTGAGAACTCCACGCAAATTGAATTTGGCCGCATTTCGTAGACCAATCAGACCACCACCGGAATCACCACCTTAAGGTGATTTTTTCTTCCCTCTCTATTTGTTTCATGCATATATAATATATATTCACGATGCATCGAGGACAATGCATGAGATAAGTGTGGGGGAGGGTCTACTAATGCATTTTTTAGATTTTCTTTCTTTTACACTTCTTTTAGGATATTCTTAGAATTTTCCTTTGTATAGAATTTTTTCCTTTCTTTAAAAACTTCTTGAAATAAGAGATAATATTTTAATCTATTTTTAAAGAAAATTAAGATGATCTTAAAAATTAAGGAAGCCTTACATTATGACATCTTAAACCTAGTTGAAATAATGAAAATTGTTTAAAATTATAGGTTAAGTATAAAAGATTGGGGAGAATTTTTAATCTTGAATTTTTTACCTTAGATAGTTTGTACTTCACACAAACACAATTTTTGGGATGGAAACAAAGACTTAAAATGTCATAAAGTAAAAATAAATAATATATATATATATTATATACGAAGAAAAAAATCACTTATTAAGCTGGATAATTATGCCTCAAGAAGAATGATTATTCACGCCTAATGGTGGTCAAAAGAAACAAATAATCCCCCTTAGTTTTGTGGCCTTGTTTACTCGAGTCCTTAAACCTGAGGGATGTTTTCTCATCTGGTGCCCTAAAATCATCTGGTCTGGGAGTCATCGGTTAAAGGCTCACTACCCGGGTAAACTAGAAAGCCTAAGAAAACTAAGGGAAGAAAAAAAAGAAAAAGAAAAAAATAAATATATATAAATAAATGGCTTGATGGTTAGAGTTGAAATTCTAGAAATCTTCACTATCATAAAGTGCATATTATCCATGTTTTCAATCCAATTTTGAATTCTTACCTTAATTGAAGACAAGATCTTGCATATAGACTAAGTTTAAGGGAGAATATTTTTTGGTGGACTTATGATCTTAGATCGCTTATATTTTTGCAAAAATATTTCAAAAACTTGTCTCTATTTCAAAATGTGTTTTTCAAAATACTAACATTTGTCTTCTTTCATTATAGATTTTATGGATGCAATCCGCTGAAAGTTCTCAGGAGACAAAACTCCTCCTCTAGGGGTAACCTAGAGATTTAATGGCTTATTGCACATGCTCAGTGCAATCGCGTCACCTGCAAAAGTAGTGTAATAACATTTGTAGTATAGTTTCTTTTTTCTTGTTATGCTCAGGACGAGCAAAAGATAAGTGTGGGGGTGTGATTAGTCTACAGTTCTGCATTATTATATCGCATTTTCCTACTGATTTATAAATAAAATGTTGGTCTAAATCGTGTTTTGGTCTCTTGCAGATAATCAAGACAAGGAGGGCAAAAGGGTAATAAGAGCTTAATTAAACCCATTTTCGGGTAATTAAATCTAGATTTCTTAGAGGTCAAGTAAGGGAGCTTCTAGAAGATGCATTGAACCTAGACCTTGCACACATCAGACGAATATCCGGGCGAAAATACCAGAATCCGAATATACCAGGAAGGTCCTCGAAGCCAGGAGAAGTTCCTCGCCAAAACCAGGGACCTAAGTCCCTGGTTTTGCCGCGAAAACGGGGTAAATGCCATGTTTTCGCGGCAATGTGGTGGGTCCACGCGTCGATCTTCGACGCATGGCCCCGTCTCGTCTTCTAGAACCTCTTTTACCTATAAAAATCTCTGCAGAGTCCTGAAACGGAAGCAGATTGAGAATTATGCTAGGTTTTCTATCTTTTAGTGTAGTGTAGTATAGGTGTTCTTCTTTTCTTTTGTATTTTTATTTTGTTTTTAGATCATATATTAGGGCAGAGAGATTCAGAGAGAGAAAGAGAGAGATTGATGTAATAGATGATGACAATCTATGTAAAGGTGTCTCCTTTCTTCTCCATTGTAATCTTCTCCATCTTCTACATAATGCTTGGCTAATTTCTTCTTCTCATGGCAATCTAACTACTAACCACTAACCATCTAACTACTTACTTGATAATCCACATAAATCTAATAGCCTCTACAAGGCCTTGCTCTTGCAAGAGCCATTGATGGCCCATAATGATGGATTCTAACATTCTAAAAACCCACTAACTTGCTAACTTGTAAATGCTAACTTTATTTCATGCTCACCTCTAACCGGTTTTGATGATCTAATAGTAGCTTGCAACTTGTTATGTGGTATGGATATGTTGTTTGAATGTAGAAACACAATCTTATGAGCCATGCTTTGTATCGTCTCTTGAAGCCAAGGATTAGTGATGACCAAGGATCCATGTGAGGCAGTTATCACTAAGAGGTTAGCATGGTTAGTGGAGCAATTAGTAGTTAGTAGCCATGAGTTTTCTTTTACTTTATTTTGAAAAATAATTCCAAAATCTTTTATCATTTTTTCTATCGTTGTTTTTACCGTCTTCTTTGTTCACCTTTATTTTCATTTTCTTTACTAAAAGCTTCATCTTTTTTTCTATCTTGTTTTCCAAACCACTTATTTTTTATTTTCACATCACAAATTTCATCGCCTTCTCCCATATCACCTCTGGATTTTCTTTTACTTCCTTTTTCTCATTCTTTTAACAAAGAAGACTTGTTAACAACCGACGTGAATAAGAACTGTTAATGCTTCTATCTCCTCCCGCCCCTGTGGATTCGACCCGTTCAGCCAATGCCATAACGGAAGTATCGAGGGAACATTAGCACGCTTGTTTTTTTATTGATTTCATAAAACACACATTTTAAAGTGCTCGTTCCACTCTGATCATATTTTTGGCGCCGTTGCCGGCGCTCTTATATATATTCGGTTTCTCTATTTAGATTTTTTTTGTTCTTGGAATATTTCCCTTTTACTATGTAGTCTTCTTCTAGTATAATTCTCTAGTCTCTAGTATAATTCCTCTAGTATGATATAAAGTAAGGCTTTGTAAGTGGCTACCGTGAGTAACCGCATCCATCCGCCCGGCTGTGCATCATATACAACTTCTGTCCATGAAGGCAACCAAAATGCCCAAAAAGTGAGAATCTTTCAAACATGGGTTCACAAAAAATGTGGCTTCTATAATGCTGAGGGGAAATTAAACGTCAAGCTTCCAACATAAATGAAAGCATATAAATTTTTGAATCTATTTTTTAGGTTAAATCTCTACTTAGGCGTTTTGACAAACAGTTGGTGCGCAATAATTCAAACAAAGTCACCTCTCGCAGTCGAAGAAGCTTCTAAATGAGAGACATAGGCAGATGAGGGCAGCAGCGGCAGACGTCAACCCATAATCTCTCTCCTGAACGAAGAAGCATCCATTTGAGGCGTGAAAAGGGGCAAAGTGACTTCTTGGTTGAAGAAGCAACTGGCCTCGAGCTCTGGCAGGGGTACAAATATAGAGGCCGAAACCTCTTTGGGTGGGCCGTGGGGGAGGGGGGCATGTGCCACCCTGTGCCACCCCCTGGCTCCACCAGTGTAGTCATGATTTATAAAAGAGATGCAATAGATTACAAGATAGGACCATATTGTTCGATACTCATTATTATTGTGCAATAGACTGATATTCTGTGACATCAGTTGTTGTGGATCAGCGAAACAGAAAGATAGGATCGTCGAGCAACGATAAGAAGAAGAGATAAAATATTTTAAAGTAGAGAAAACCAACACACAAATCGTGTGTATGTCGACAGGAGAAGGGGACGAAACTTTATTAAACTTTAGGAGAGTACAATAAGAAATACTTACACCACTTGATAAGAAGATTACAAGTCCTTTAATGGTCGTCAAGAACAGCGAACCTGTAACGGTCCCAGTGCTTAATTACCACACTATCCATAATCATCAACCTCAACATTATTCATATATTCTACATAAAATTTGATAGCATCTCCCTAGAAATATGAACTCTATCTCAATACAATATAAATTAATTTGGGCTAACATCAGCCTACTTATTAATTTCAAATTTCATCATATAGTTCATCTTAAACTCAATCAAATAAGCATATACATAAGGGTGCTTCCCTTGATATAATATTCTAATACAAAATCATTTAAGAGTTCTACTCAATATACATACTGCAATCATCCATATTTATCAATATTTATCAAAGTGTATCACTATCTACTACGACTAGCACTAACTCACAATTACTAATAAAATCAGAGTTTACAAATGGAATCATATGCTACTATAAATACATGCATCATCTCCGAGAACATCCTTGCAGCTCTAAGCCGGACCTTCGCCTTGTCGTGACCTGAAAATATCAATCTGTGGTGGGGTGAGCTCAACAGCTCAGTGAGTAAAATCAGTCAAATTAGAATTTGTATTATAATACCATTGTAATTCAAGTATGATGCAGTTGAATAAATTTTAAGAATCAGTTTCAATTATCTTCTTACTTATGCTTGATACTGCAGCTTAACGGGTCATACATTCTTTTTATTATCTGATACTTGTTATATGCATTCTTCTGGGTATACATGACCAATTTCATTAACATATAATATCATGTATTATACAATACTTGACCTAATCATCTATCTCTTATAATCACCTCTCTTATATTTAGTTTGTACCATATTTGTATTTCACATATAACTCACAGTCACAACACAAGTCTTGGAGTGTAAAATCTTACTCACTAAATTAGTTTACAGTTCGTTATTGTTCTCCACAATATATATGACATCACACACTACTCATGATAGTATTCAAATATAACTGTATGTTCATACATAAAAAAATACGAGACAACCACATTCATATACTGGATGTAACAACAATCTATTTACCAAATATCATAAACAACTATATACATATACTAGGTGCCATGTATAATAACATCCATAATTCGGATATCATAAACAATCATATTCATATACCAGATATCATAAATAGCCACATCTATATACCAGATATCATAAATAATCACATTCATTTATCAGATGATATAAATAATCACATCCATATACCGGATGACATAAATAATCATATTCATATACCGGATGATATAAATAATCACATTCATATACCGGATGCCATAACTAACCACATCCATATCCGAATGACATAAATAACCATATTCATAAACCGGATGACATAAATAACCACATCCATATACTGGATGTCACAAACATACATTCATGCATACTTTAATAAAATAATAGCAATACTCCCCTTCGGATCACCTCTGATTCAACCCTGTCCCTTCCTTCGATACAATAAATAACAGCAATACTCCCCTTTGATCACCTCCAATTCAACCCGGTCCCTTCCTCCGATACAATAAATAACAATAATACTCCCCTTCGATCACCTCCGGTTCAACTCGGTCCCTTCCTCTGATATAATAAATAACAGCAGTACTTCCCTTCGATCACCTCCAGTTCAACCCGGTCCCTTCCTCCAATATAATAAATGACATGCATGTATACAGTTAAATATCAGTATGCATAAATAACTACTACATACACAGTTATCATATACATACTTATGTACATTTCTTATCACAAATCGCTCACGTTCATACCGATATGTTACACAGTCAAGTTCATACGATTTTATTTCTCAGTTCATTATTGTAGTTTCAAAAAAATCTTATAGTATCTAAAAGATACTAAACACACATAATGCATAAGCTTAATAATCCTAGTATTTTACCGGTCATGTTCTGATTCATACTATCAGTATTCGATCTTTTAATCGTATTACTTATTCATCTCTTGTGATCACTCATCATGTTAAGAACATGATAAGTGCTCAATCAATCACATAATTAAACACCCAAGTGAGAACTTTTACTCACTGATTGGTTCGCCGATCTCTCTGAATTTAAAAAAAAACTTTATTTTCTTTTCACTAATAACATACCATTTATTAAATCTGAATTAGCATTTACCTTAACTATTCACCAGGTCTCCTAACAGTATGAACTGTATCATGAAACTTGATAAGGATTATAGGTTTATCTATTATTGTGATAATCTCGCTTTTGTTAGGGTTTACCGGACCAGATGGTTACTCACAAATGTCTCAGTTCACCTCCACCTTATTTTACTATATAAACCATGAGCTTCTCTCATTATTTCTTCTTTTATTTCTACCACTGGGCGCACACACTCTGTGTCCCAATTTCAGTATATCATCTTCAATTTTAAACTTCTTTAGTTTTTCTTCTTGCACCTCTATATATACTAAGTGTACTCAATAAATCATAACTCTCGATAACACAGTTACCCTTATTCTAAATAAGTGATGTTTTGAATTTCATTTACCTGGTTCAGTCTCAGAGTTAGTTCTATATTTTACCAACACTGGTTTTATAATTATCAACTTCACAATCTATCTTTATTACAATCAATTACTAGTCAAAATCATCACATGTATTCACATATGCACCCAACCTATATATACATATACGTATATATGTGTATATATATACTAAACTGCATATCAATCAATTATTGACTATTTAGCTCTTAGCTCATCAGATTTCATAGTTATATTATGCTAACCCCTTATACATATCAATTACCGATACTGGTTTACTAATCACATACACGCAATATCACCAATACCAAATCATTTTGGTTATTATTTATTTAAAACTGATTATATATAATCGGTATCACTATAAAAACATGAATCTCAAGGCTAATTGAGAATTTTGATATTCTGGTTACTCAACTATAAGGATACATGTAAGTCTCCGATGTACTGGGTAGTTATAACATTGTACTGGTCCATTATTGTCATTATGGTTATCTTGATATGATTTAGCTCCGTATCGTGGATAAATTCCCCTACCATTATACATCACTATTTACTTAAGTTTTCATTCACAAATTACATTGCTAATTAATACTTAAGCACACGCCAAGTGGTGATTCCTTATCCATTTATAAATCTCTCAAGTTTCTTTCCTCCCATTAAAAGAACATAAACTAATAGATGCTGATATGTAGATTCTTAATTCTATGAAATCACTTATGAGTTATTTTATAGAAATAATAATAGAAACCATTATTGTAACCAAGTCAAGTCAATTTTGACGACAGATATATCAACATTAATTATTCAAAACTCACTGGCATGATTACTAATTTCACATGAAATACTTTAACTTGATGAGTTAAAGTCCTATTAAGGTTTCACTGTTAATTACTCTAACATAATTTTCTTCTCGGGATTATTACATTAGAACTACATTAGTCAGTGACTACTGATTTTACCGATCGACAATAATTCAATTACTATTTAAGTAATTGGTTCAGTATCAGTGCATATACTCGATTTCAAATTTTCTAATACCCACTTAACGATTTTCAGGTTAAGTAATATCAATATCATCACAGACAGATAGATGGTATTAACCAAAAATTTATACTTATAAAATTTACAAAATAAATACATTTGCAAAATTTTCACTTATTTTTCAATATTTCGCTATTCAAAATGTTTTAATAATAATATCAAAAGAATATCAGGTAATATACCGATTATCGATCTCCTTATCAGTATAATCCAAATTTCAGAAATATATATAATGAACTAGATTTAAAGTATTCGAGTGTTACACGCACTTATATTTGTGTACAAACACGCATAGATATCAATATTTTCTCATATCAATTTATCCGGTATGATTTATAAAAATTTAAATCCATTCCAGATTTTCACGAATGAATTATTGAAATTCATTTAGCACAGAAACAAATAATTTAAAAATCATAAGAATTCATAAAAATATTATTAATCCAATGATCATATATTAACCCAGAGTTCTATAACCGGGGTGTTACAGTTTTACCCCCCTTAGAAAAAGTTTCATCTTCGAAACTTGGTACATCTAATAAAAGATGAGAGCGATGTCTCCAATTATCTCTATACTTATAGTTTATTACCAAATTTTTTGTGTGCACATAGCACTAACATACACACAAATATATCATATCATCACATTTATCTCTTATGCGTATGCTATTACATACACATATCACACTCGATATTAACCATATCACATATCTTCACACATTATATCAGCACATACACGTATCATACTTGATTCTATGAAATCACATATACTCAATGCATAATATATTTATCTATCGGTCTCTTATCTTGACAAATTCATCATTTCATATTCAGACTTTCAGTATAGTTCTTCTGTTCTGATTAAATCTTGACTTGCCTGACATTTTAGCCATTTCCTTATTCCAGTGTCTTATACCACCGGTAGTTCATACTAAGGGCCCACACCCCTAGTAGAACTCATCCGATTTAACGTATATACAGGTATACTTTCATTCAAATGTAAGGAAAAAGTCAAATATGATGCATTTCAAGACTAATCATATGCATAAGAACCCATCACACCCACGAACTACTCACATCAAAACACACATTTATTTATTCATACAAACTGCACACTCACAGACATCTATTGTAACAATTAATGTTATTCCTTAACCAACAACCTAATCAATATCTAGGCTAATACTTTCTTAGACCTACACCTGAGTTTCACTCCAAGTTTTTTAGCCTAAGCTCTAATACCAACTGTAACGGTCCCAATGTTTAATTATCACAATATCCATAATCATCAACCTCAATATTTATTTATTCAGATATTCTACAAAAAAATTGATATCATCTCCCTAGAAATATGGAGTCAATCTGAATACAATATAAATTAATTTCGGCTAACATCAGCCTACTTATCAATTCCAAATTTTATCATGTAGTTCATCTCAAACTCAATCAAATAAACATATACATAAGGGTGCTTCTCTTGATATAATATTCTAATACAAAACCATTTATGAGTTCTACTTAATATACAAACTGCAATCATCTATATTTATCTTCATTTATCAAAGGGATCACTATCTACATCCACGAGCACTAACTCACAATTACTAATAAAATCAGAGTTTACAAAAGGAATCATATTCTATAATAAATACATGCATCATCTCAGAAGAACATCCTTGCAGCTCTAAGCCGGACCTTCGCCTTGTCGTGACTTGAAAACATCAATCTATGATGGGGTGAGCTCAACAGCTTAGTGAGTAAAATCAGTCAAATTAGAATTTGCATTATAATACCATTGTAATTCAAGTATGATGCAGTTAATAAATTTCAAGAATCAGTTTCAATTATCTTCCTACTTATGGTTGATACTGCAGCTTAATGGATCATAGATTCTTTCTATTATCTGATACTTGTTATATGCATTCTTTTGGGTACACATGACCAATTTCGTTAACAAACAATATCATATATTAGACAATACTTGACCCAATCGTCTCTCTTTTAATCACCTCTCCTATATTCAGTTTGTAGCATATTCGTATTTCATATATAACTCACAGTCACAACACAACTCTTAGAGTATATAATCTTACTCACTAGATTAGTTTACAGTTCGTTATTATTCTCCCTAATATACATATATCATCACACACTACTAATGATAGTATCTAAATATAAATGTATGTTCATAAATAAAGAAATATGAGACAATTACATCTATATATCAGATGTCACAACAATCTATTTATCAGATATCATAAACAACTATATACATATACTAGGTGCCATATATAATAACATCCATAATTCGGATATCATAAACAATCATATCCATATACCGGATATAATAAATAGCCACATCCATATACCAGATGTCATAAAATCACACCCATATATCAAATGATATAAATAATCACATCCATATATCGGATGACATAAATAACCATATTCATATACCGGATGATATAAATAATCACATCCATATACCGGATGACATAAATAACCACATCCATATCCGGATGACATAAATAATCACATAATAAACCGGATGACATAAATTACCACATCCATATAGTGTATGTCACAAACATACATTCATGCATACTTTAACAAAATAATAGCAATACTCCCCTTTGATCATCTCCGATCAACCTAGTCTCTTCCTTCGATACAATAAATAACAGCAATACTCCCCTTTGATCACCTCCGGTTCAATCCAGTCCCTTCCTCCGATACAATAAATAATAATACTCCCTTTCAATCACCTTCGGTTCAAACCGGTCCCTTCCTCTGATATAATAAATAATAGCAATACTCCCCTTCGATCACCTCCGGTTCAACCCGGTCCCTTCCTCCAATATAATAAATGACATGCATGCATACAGTTAAATATCAGTATGCATAAATAATTACTACATACACAGTTATCATATACATACTTATGCACATTTTTATCACAAAAGCATTCACGTTCATACCGATATGTCACATAGTCAAGTTCATACGATTTTATTTCTTAGTTCATTATCATAGTTTCAAGGAATTTTTATAATATCTAAAAGATACTAAACACACATAATGCATAAGCTTAATAGTCCCAGTATTTTACCGGTCACGTTTTGATTCATGCTATCAGTTTCAATCTTTCTAATCGTACTATTTATTCAACTCTTGTGATCACTCATCATGTTAAGAACATGATTAGTGCTCAATCAATCATATAATTAAACACCTAAGTGAGAACTTTTATTCACTGATTGGTTTACCGATCTCTCTAAATTTAAAAATAAACTTCACTTTTTTTTCACTAATAATATACCAGTTATTAAATCTGAATTAGCATTTACCTTAACTATTCACCAGGTCTCCTAACAGTTTGAACTGTATCATGAAACTTGATAGGGATTATAGGTTCATTGATTATTATGATTAATCTCGCTTTTGTTAGGGTTTACAGGATCAGACGGTTACTCACAGATATCTCAGTTCACCTCCACCCTATTTTACTATATAAACCATGAGTTTCTTTTATTATTTCCTCTTTTATTTCTATCATTGGGCGCACACATTTTGTGTCCCAATTTCAGCATTTCATTTTCAATTTTAAACTCCTTGAGTTTTCCTTCTTGCACCTCTATATATACTAAGTGTACTCAATAAATCATAACTCTCGATAACATAGTTACCCTTATTCTAAATAAGTGATGTTTTTAATTTCGTTTACCTGGTTCAGTCTCAGGGTTAGTTTTGTATTCTACCAACACTGGTTTTATAGTTATCAAGTTCACAATCTATCTTTATTTCACTTAATTACTAGTCAAAATCATCACATGTATTCACATATGAACCCAACCCACATAAACATATACGTATATATGTGTATGTGTGTGTGTGTGTGCGCGCGCGCGCACACACACACACTAAACTGATACACACACACACACACTAAACTGTATGTCAATCAATTATTGATTATTTAGTTCTTAGCTCATCAGATTTCATAGTTATATTATGTTAACCCCGTATACATATCAATTATCGATACTGGTTTACTAATCACATAGACACAATACTAAATCTTTCGTCAGTATCACCAATACAAAATCTTCTTGGTTATTGTCTATTAAAATTGACTATATATAATCAGTATCACTATAAAAACATGAATCTCAAGACTAATTGAGAATTTTGATATTCTGGTTACTCAACTATAAGGATACATGTAAGTCTCCGATGCACTGGGTAGTTATAACATATTACAGGTTCATTATTGTTATTATGGTTATCTTAATATGATTTAGCTCTGCATCGGGGATGAATTCCTCTACCATTATACATCACTATTTACTTAAGTTTTCATTCACAAATTACATTGCTAATTAATACTTAAGCACATGCCAAGTGGTGATTCCTTATCCATTTATAAATCTCTCAAGTTTCTTTCCTCCCATTAAAAGAACATAAAATAATGGACACTGATATGTAGATTCTTAATTCTATGAAATCACTTATGAGTTATTTTATAGAAGAATCTGGATGGCCGAGATATCACCCGATTACCCATAGATACGTAACAGGATTAGAAATATAATAACTGAAAGTAATCTGGGGGCTATTTATAACTAATCAGGGTTCAAAAATAATATTTAAATCATCATGGGCTAAAATGAAATTTTACCTTATAAGGGTCTTAATGGGTTCGGGTTTGTTTAAAAACCCAAAACCCTAACCTCTCTTTTTCCTTCTTCTCCAATAAAGCAGCAACAGTAGCTTGTGCTGCTGCTCCTGGCGGCCGTCGCCGGGCGCCGCCGGCCTAGCGCTACCACGCCATGGAACCTCCGCACCCCTGGTGTCGCCTCCATTATCCCCAGTCGCCGTCGGGGCCCACAAAAGAGAGGGAAAGGGAGAGAGTGGAGGAGAAAGAGAGGGAAAGAAGAGATAGAAGGGGGGCTATGCTATTGTCCCCCCACGTCGCCACATCCCCATGGTCGGCGCCGCTCCAGTGCCATGGCCGGCCTGGTACCGGTCAAACCCGAGAGAGAGAGAGAGAGAGAGAGAGAGAGAGAGAGAGAGAGAGATTGAGAGAGAACCAGGGAGAAAAAATGGGGGAGAGAGACGAGAAAAATTCTCATCTCTTCCTCCCAATAAAAGTCCTACCCCCTCTCACCTACTCCCCATACCTCCCCCATATCTCAATTTTTCATTTCTTTTTCTTTTTCTTCCTCCTCTCTGCAACAAATTAAAATATAATTATAATTAAAATTAGATACCAATACTTGGTATGCATACAAGTATTTCATAAAATAAATACATTTATAAAATTTTCACATATTTTTCAATATTTCGCTATTCACAATAATTTAATAATAAAATCAAAAGAATATCTGGTAATATACCGATTATCGATCTCCTTATCAGTATAGTCAAATTTCAGAAATATGCATAATAAACCAAGTTTAAAATATTCGAGTGTTACACGCACTTATAGTAGTATACAAACACATATATATCAATATTTTCTCATATCAATTAATCTGGTGTGATTAATAAAAATTTAAATCCATTCCGGATTTCCACGAATGAATTATTGAAATTCATTTAGCACAAAAACAAATAATTTAAAAATCATAAGAATTCGTGAAAATATTATTAACCCAATGATAATATATTAACCCAGATTTTAATAACCGGGGTGTTACTGAACCTTTATGGCTAAAACTTCTCTCATGAATCTCTCTCATTTTCTTATTTTTCTCTCTTATACATTTAAGGCAACCCTAAGGGGTTATTTATAAACCATAAGATCACCCTAATCCTACACAAGCTCCAGCAACAAGAACAACACTGCATCAGAGGAACAGAAAACTCAAATCCACTCGAACTGGAAACAGAAACCCGAAAAGAAAACTGCCACAATTGCCATTAGTTGACTATACTAATGTATTAGTCGACTAATCTGCACATTAGTCGACAATACTGATGTATTAGTAGGCTAATCTGAGATCCTCACTCTCTGTTGCAATACCGGTTGACTCTTGAGATGCTATTAGTCGACTAACTCTCTATTAGTCGATTAGCCTATGCACAAACTATGCAAACATGTTCGTTCTTGATCTTTGAAGCTTTGTCTCTGCCTTCACGATGCATTCCAACCACAATCCTAACAATCTCCCCCTTGAATTGAATGAATTCAAGTCCGAGAATAGCCACCATGCTCCATGTGCTCACATCAGTGCACAATTGAACAACTTTTGACTTCATCTCTATCTCATTCTCTCTTTTCTATAACCCCTTATGGGGTTCACAACTTGATTCAATCGAACAAGTTTAGGCCTGACCTGAACTTGATCACACAAGAGTAATCATTTGGACTTTTTTGTTGTGCGCTGGCACCGCCTACTCTCAATCTGTCTTTGGGATTAAACTGAACTTTCGAGCTCGAAATCATCATGATCTCTGATTGTTCCACAACCTCTGATCTTGAAGCCAAGGATAACTATAATCTACCAACTTTAACCTCTAAATTTCACAACATGTAAATAATGTCGACACGCTCGGTCTGAAACATCACTTGGGCATCTTTGAAAACCTTCATAAGATCACCTTTAGTACTGAAATTGAACCCTTCTTCATGTAGAGATCCAAGAAGGATAAGATTTTACCTTAATTCGGGAACATAATGAATACCTTGTAGTGTAGTGATGCAACCATCACGAGAATGAAACTTTTTTGTTCCTTCGCCTCACCTTGCTCATAGCAGAATTCCCAATGACGATCTCTTCCCCTTGAACCGAAGTTTATGAGGAGAACATCTTCCTATTAGAACTGATATACTGTGAACATCAGAGTCAACAATCCTTCTATCTTTGTTACCAACCAATTTGTCTGTAACAGATAAAATGTCACACTTATCTTTATTCCCTTCAGTCAGTTAAGTTTCATTAGCATCTTGTTATTTCTTCTTGCGAGTCCAACAATCAGTTCTAATGTGCCCCTTCTTGTAACATCATTTGCACATCAAATTCTTGTATTTTGGGTTATACATGAAACTTTCATTATTACTCTTCTCCTTTGCAAGGTGAGCTTCTCCAGAATCATCGCGATGAGACTCACCCGTCAACTGGTTATCAATTTTGACCTTGTTGAGCAGATGCTCTTTGACCTTATTGATCTTGATAATTGATTTGCCTCCATAGATGATAGCTTTCCTAAAGCTTTTATATAAGAAGGTAAAGAACAAAGTAATAGAAGTGTTTGATTCTCATCTTCTATCTTAACCTCTATCTTATCTAAATCATTGATAATAGAAGAAAATTATACAATATGAGACTTAATAGGTGTACCTTCATGCATGCGGAGAAGAAAAAGACATTGCTTCAGAATCAACTGATTCCCAATGACTACTCCAGATAATAATTCTGAAGTTGCTTTTGCAGCAAGGATGTTGTTTTCTTTGAAGAAAACTCATCCAACACTTCATCCGCCAAGCAAAACTGAATAGCCGTTAAGGCTTTCTTATCCAACTCCTGCCAAGTTTCTTTCTTCATATTTTAGGCTTTTCTTCCTTCTCGAATAGTGCTTTCTTCAACCCATTTTGGGTCAAAATGGCGTTTATCCTAATCTGTCGCCTGCTGAAATTGATGACACCATCAAACTTCTGAATATCGAAGTTGATTGCAAACATCTTCACGTTGACCTTGCTCTGATTCAATTGTTGGGATCGGCACAGTGGAAAAAGAAAAGTCAGATCATCGTGTAACGTGAAGAAGAAGATATTTCAAAGTAGAGAAAGCCAACACACAATTTAATATGGTTTCACTGGTCAAACATATTGTGTGTACGTCCACGGGAGAAGGGAAAGAAACTTTATTGAACTTTGAAAGAGTACAACGAGAAATACTTACACCTCTCGCTAATAAGATTACAAGTCCTTTGATAGCCGCTTAGAACAACGAACCTTATGGCTAAAACTTCTCTCAAAATCTATCACTTTTTCTTATTTTCTCTCTCATATATTGAAGGCCGCCCCCAAGGGGTTATTTAAAAACCATAGGATCACCCTAATCCTACACAAACTCCAGTAACATGAACTACACCGTCTCAAAGGAAAAGAAAACTCGAATCCAATTTGAACTGAAAACAGAAATCTAAAAAAGAAAACTGCCAGAACTTCACTAGTCGACTATACTAATGTATTAGTCGACTAATATGCACATTAGTCGACTATACTGATGTATCATTCGATTAATCTGAGATCCTCACTTTCTATTGCAATAGCAGTTGACTCCTGAGATGCCGTTAGTCGACTAACTCTTCATTAGTAGACTACCCTTGGCTATTAGTCAACTAGCCTTTGTTCACCAACTGTGCAAACCTGTCCGTTCTTGATCTCTGAAGCTTCATCTACCTTCACGAAGTATTCCAGTCACAATCTTAACAGGTATTTTATGAAACAATTAATATTTATAGTGCATGAGTTATATAGGGTTTAGAGAGACTAGTTTGTGATTTATAAAGGAGATGCAATAGATTACAGGATTATATTGTTTGAGACTCTGTGTATGTAGGGTTTACGAGGATTAGTAATTCATCCTATTAGGAGTGGTCCACTCTTGCTGGAGAACTCTTTCTTGTATTATGAAAGCTCTTTGATTGTTGTGACCTTTGAAGATTCAGAGAGGTTGTCTAGATCAATCACACAAGCACGGATAAAGAACAAAGACAGAACATGAGATCTAATAAGGTTTGGCAATTTGCTTATGTCCTCAGGACAGAAAGGAGAGAGATCTTATTAATCAAATCACCAATTACATGTTACAAATAAGGGTACAATACCCCTCAATATGTAGCTATAGAATCCACGAAGAAAAGAAAACCTAAAACTTTAAAATTGGGTCAAAATTCAAATTAGAAACCAATCAGGAGAACATTAGAACACGTAGCTATCGAGAGCTCCAAGAGACCTATCGACAGACTGAGCTGATCCAACTTTTTGTTGGACCTCTTATCGACAGACTGAGCTCGTCTGTGGACTTCTACACAAACGACTGTCGACAGCTCCATAGAAGCTGTCGGCACTGACAAACTTTAAGTTTCTGTTCGCATATCTTCGTATCCGCTGTCGACCGCCACCAAGCGCCTGTTGCCAGCAACCTGCTTCTTCTGCTTCTGCTACTATCTCCAATGGGTTAAAAACCCTACAACTTAGATTTTTGATCCTTTCCACCACATTGAGGTGCTTCTTCTTTCATATTAGTTCTCTCTCTTTTAAGGTAAGGCTATATAAGCTTGTGTCACATGGTACCAAACTTTCTTTGCAAAAGACTATAAGTTTGGATCTTCTACTTATAGTTGCTGAAGGGAACTTCAGATTAAAAATGTTGAGACAAGTTATTCCTAACTTATTATACAACGACTTGATTTTACAGTAAATAGAGACTAATTACTAGTTCATGAACATTCATTGGAATTCATATGCGCAATATGAAATCACCTAGAGGGGGGTGAATAGGTGATAAAGCTAATCAATGCACAAATTTAAAATGAGATGATGCAACAATCACTCAAAGCCAGATTAGAAGCCGAATACCCCGTGAAGGGCTCTGAACTCCTTCCTCGTGATTCCTCTAAATAAAAGTTTGAGGTGAGTAATGCAATCTTGTTGTTATAGTATTGATCGACAATATAAGAATGAATGGAAAGCATGTAAATAAAACAAGTAAACCTATCACAAACACAGAGATTTATTTTGAGGTTCGAGCACCCAGCTCTACGTCCCCGCCTTCACCTAGAAGGATTTCCGATCCACTAGAATTTTTACAAAGGATTACAACACCTAGGGAGTACCCAACTCCTCAGTCACACTCCTCTAGTCCAGAGGTAGTGGCGCTACAAATACAATAATCACTTGGTGATCAAAAGACCACAAACTCTCTTTTGAAAACTTTTCTTTACAAAACCCTAGAGAATAATATATAAGATTGAAGCTCAAGGTTTTGTAAGTGATATAAAAATAGAAGAAAGATTTTAAGAACCAAAAACTTTCAGAAAACTTTTGAAAATAATAGTCCAAAACTTAAACAAAAGCTCTTTCTCAAGAAAACTCAAAACTTTTGATCTTTGAATTTGTTGTTGTGAAAACCTCTACTCTAATGACTCCTTTATATAGGATTTAGGAAGAGTAAACATAGAAAACTTTTACCTAAATAAAAGAGGAAGAAATTGACTCTCTAATACAGCTAACCATATTTTTTTAAACTTAAACACGTTTTAAAAACATGTTAAAAATCTGCCTCCAGAAAATCTGCCATTACTGTAAATCTGGCAGATTGGTCAAATTTGAGCACATTTTTCAGGCTGTAAACGTCCGAATTTAGAATGAGATATATAGGAATAATTTGTAGATCTTTAAGTCTTATTTTTAATGCAACTGAAATCAACTCAATATCATTTTTTATTAGAAAGTTATTAATAAAGTACTGACAGATGTCAAATCAGAAACTGTAAGCTGTTTTCAGAACAAGAACAGAGTTCAACCAAATATTTGACATCTTTAAAATTTGTATCTGAAAATTATTATTGAATAAGAAATTTAGATCCGAAAGTTAGCTTTGAAATGCAAGTTAAATCATGTTATTTGAATATAAAAATAAAAAGTTATGATAACAAATATAAAAGGTGTCAAGCAGATCAGCAGAACTAAAACTGGTTCAAATCTAAAACTCGATATATGTACTTGAAATCCAAAACCGGTTAAACCAAAAACCAAACGTATTGAATTTGTGTGTGTATTTGAGCTTCAAACGTATATACTATTTTTTAACAAAACAAACTATATGAGTCTACAAGCAGGAGTCTCTGATAGTTGATGTTGAACAACGTTTGAGCTAAACCCTAATATCCCATGCTTGAGAACTCTTGAGCCATCAATACCTGTATCAACCTGAAATTCATTTTTAACTTCTATTAGTACCAGATAGCTTTTATATGGTTTGTTATCATCAAAACATATAACCCGGGGATTGTAACCTTTGGGCCAACAATCTCCCCCTTTTGATGATGACAAAACATATAAGCTGTAAAACAAAATATAGGAGGGAGGTGAAAGCTCCCCCTCAAATGATGTTCTATTTTATCAAGTAAAATATGAAATCATATACATATATGAACATGTACAAAACATGAAACTTACATATATGAGATAAACATGTACAAAACATGAAATCAAAACATGAAACCACCAATACTTCTCCCCCTTTTTGTCATACATCAAAAAGGGTTAGGAAACAACCAATAAACAATACATGCATAAACAAGATATAAACATGCATATATGCATATATAAACTCAATTATCTCTTTCCCTTTTTGTCAATTCATCAACAAAGGGGTTAAGGAAAAAACAATCAATTGTCATATCATCAAATCTTAAAGATCAAAACTTAAGTTTTTTTTTTATACCAACTTAAAATTTTGATAAACATATTGATACCAATTGAAAAATATTGATACCAATTAAAGATAAAAATCAAATTTTTAGATAAACACTAAAATCATTTTGCAATAAGGATACCAAATAGAGAATAATACTAATTTAAGATCATTGATACTAATATTGAAAATGTTAGCATATATCAAACCAAAGTATTTTACATCATAAATGATGGAGTAAGATACCAATTTGAAATGAAAACTGATACAAATTGAATTTACAACCAATACCAATTTTACATAAAACCAATTTAAAAATAAGGATTTTTCTCCCCCTTTATGAAATACTAAAAGAAACAATGCATAAGCTTGTAATAGATACTAATTAAAAATAATTGACATGATGAACTAAATCAAGCTTAGCAAACATAATTTGTGCTTTTTCAAAAAATGTAAAGACATGTGAAACAAGCAAAATCAAATCATATATATGTATGTATGGATATACCAATTGAAATATGAGGCATATATAAAAAATACATATGAGTATACAAATATATGAAATATCAATTTTGATACCAATAGAAATATAATGAGGATCAAGTGTATAACTCAAACCTACCACCCTTATCATGCACAAGTTTAAAAGATATTCAAGAAGGGTATACAAGGCATGACCGTCCATCCAACCGCCCTTAAAAGGTAGGGATTTTCAAAAATTATGATTTGAAAGTAAATAGGCATAGTTTGAAAACTCTACCATTTGAAGAATAGAAACTAGTTTTAAAGATATTTTTAAAAACTAGTAAGAAATCCTTCAAAATATGAAACCAAATCATATATACCATGAAGACATGAAAATCACATAATAATTGACACTCAAAGTCTATAAAGCACATATATGCTCATGAAAATAAAGTCACGAGTAAACATCAAATATAGAGTGTAAGAATCATGTAATCAACAAAATCATGAAAATAAGACATTTAAGCTCAAATCAAATTCCTTTACAAACATGAAAAACAAAAAAGTTTAATTTTCATCAAAACAAAACAAACCTCAAGACATATGTATATTTTGTATAAACTAGAGTATACATACTTATCCAAGCATAAATGAGTCCACAACAGTATATTGCATGAAGGCAAGTGGCTTAAGGATATACATGTATATCTATTAGTTTAGACAAAAGTAACATATACATGAAGCTAACACATTATCATGAAACCATGTGCAAAAATAGAAAATACAAGTGTAAATGAAAGAATCATCAAAACTAGGCTATATAAGTACATGTAATGAGTACAAGTGAGCAATGAAGCACAAACACATAATAACCAAGTGTAGCTCTCTACTTGTACAAGTATATGCACAAGTTTTAATGAAAACTACATTTAAACAAGTAATCAAAATCATGAAGTACAAAATCAAGCACATAAACCAAAACATGAATCTAAACATGATCAATCATAATGAGCATTGAAGCCAAAACATGCTAAAAACATTTATATGAAAGCATGTGAATAAAATAGGAGTTAGAGATTGTTACCAAAACATTTAGGGTAATCTCTTAGTCTCCAAACCAAGATGGTCCTCCCACCAAATTCCCCTTGAAAGTGATGCATCCAAAAGTGTCACCGTTTAGCTTGGAACGTATTCACCTCAAGACACCAACAACTCTCACGTCATGTGAGAGCCCACACCTACATTAAATAGACTAGGAATGGATTTTGGTACCCATATTTTCTTGGGTCCTAATACGTTAGTGTTTTGAACCCAAACATGATTATTCATACTATTTATATGATCATAACAAAATTTGGCTAAATGACCATTCCGGCCACAAAAGTACATTTATAAATTCTTCCATATTTAAAAGCATAATGAGTATGTGGTTTATGAACATGTGATTTGTGACCATGGGGTGTTTTAGCATGATTGACATGTGATGTGTTGGCATGATAAACATGTGGAGTTTTAGCATGTGATGGTTTATCATGTTGAACATGTGAAGTGTGCATGTGTTTCTTTGAAAACATTTCTTCTAATTTAGTATTGTTAAATGCACATTCTTTTAAAACATTTCCCAAACTAGTTATTTTAGTTTTTAACATAGAAATCTCATTTTCATCAATTTTAGGATATTTAGCTTTGCTTGCAACTCTATAGGCATCAAAATCTCTTTGTGTTGAAATAAGAGTAGAAGATAATTCATCATTTTCTTTTAAACAAATAGCAATTTGATTTTTAAGCATTTCATTTTCCTTTTTCAATTTTGAACAATCTTCCTTTTTAGCATCAAAACTTTCTGAAAGTTCAATGAAAACTTGTAATAACAATTCTTTACTTATTTCACTTTCATCATCAAGTGGTTGGGTAGTTACCTTAGGTGTGTTTGCCATGAAACACACATTTGCTGTGTCGACTTCATCTTCGGATTCACTTTCCGAGTCCCAAGTGGCTTTGTACACCTTCTTTTCAACCGGCTTCTTTTGCTTCAAGGAGGAAGATATCTTTTTCTTGAAATCTGGACAATCGGCCATGATGTCTCCGAGTTTCCGACAGTTGTAGCATATGATCTTTTCTCCTCCTTCCCTTCTTATCGCCTTCTATAGTTGAGCTTATTCTTGCAGTACATTCTCTTTACATTTCTCACAAGAAGAGATAGCTCTTCATTATCTTCTTCATCTTCTTAATCATCGTAGTTGGTGGAAGAAGACTTGAAAGCTATAGACTTTTTCTTTTGAGGTACCGCTTCTTCTCTAGCCTTTTTCTCCATCTCATGAGTCTTAAGATTTCCAATAAGACTTATGAGCTCCATCTCTTCTTTGTCATTCAATTCCTTCAAGGTGGTAGCTTTGATTTCCCATGATGAAGGGAGAGCACGAATCACCTTACGCACCTTTTGGTCGTTGCTTATTTCATCACCTAGAGAAGCAAGAGCAGTTGTAATCTTAGTAATTTAGTAATCATATCATCAATAGATTCATTTTCTTGCATTTTAGAACTTTCATATTGGGAACGCAAGAGATCTATTTTAACTCTCTTGACTTGTGATGTTCCCTCATGAGTGACCAATAAGTGTTGCCAAATCTCATAGGCGGATTTGCAATGGATAACCCGTGTTAAGTCATCCTCATTCAAAGCTAAAAGTAGGGTATTTTGAGCCTTCGAATTAGCATCAAATTCCTTAGAGGAAAGTTCGGACTAAGTGTCCTCCTCACCTTCAGGTTTGCTAGATGGTTTGGTCAAAGACTTAGCAACTAGGCTACCTAGAGATTGTAGAAAAATGTTCATCCTAACTTTTCATATGAGAAAGTTGAGTCCTTCAAATTTGGGAGGGGTCTTAATGTTATCTGCCATCTTTACTAGTGTATGAATGAAGATATAAAATAGTAATTAGCAAATTATAGGATCTCTCTAAGGATGTGAAGCCAAAAACTAGAGTCCTAACTCTGATACCAATTGAAATCACCTAGAGGGGGGGTGAATAGGTGATAAAGCTAATCAATGCACAAATTTAAAATGAGATGATGCAACGATCACTCAAAGTAAGATTAGAAGTCGAATACCCCGTGAAGGGCTCTGAACTCCTTCCTCGAGATTCCTCTAAATAAGAGTTTGAGGTGCGTAATGCAATCTTGTTGTGAGAGTATTGATCAACAATATAAGAATGAATGGAAAGCAAGTAAATAAAACAAGTAAACCTATCACAAACACAGAGATTTGTTTCGAGGTTCGAGCACCCAGCTCTACGTCCCCGCCTTCACCCAGAAGGATTTCCGATCCACTAGAATTTCCACAAAGGATTACAACCACTAGGGAGTACCCAACTCCTCAATCACACTCCTCTAGTCCAGAGGTAGTAGAGCCACAAATATAATAATCACTTGGTGATCAAAAGACCACAAACTCTCTTTTGAAAAATTTTTCTTTACAAAACCCTAGAGAATAATATATAAGATTGAAGCTCAAGGTTTTGTAAGTGATATAAAAATAAAAGAGAGATTTTAAGAATAAAAACTTTCAGAAATTTTTTGAAAATAATAGCCCAAAACTTAAACAAAACCTCTTTCTCAAGAAAACTCAAAACTTTTGATCTTTGAATTTGTTGTTGTGAAAACCTCTACTCTAATGACCCCTTTATATAGGATTTAGGAAAAGTAAACATAGAAAACTTTTACCTAAATAGAAGAGGAAGAAATTGACCCTCTAATACAGCTAACCATATTTTTTAAACTTAAACATGTTTTAAAAACATGTTAAAAATCAGCCTCCAGAAAATTAGCCATTACTGCAAATCTGACAGATTGGTCAACTTTGAGAACTTTTTCAGGCTGTAAACGTCTGAATTTAGAATTAGGTATATAGGAATAATTTGTAGATCTTTAAGTCTTATTTTTAATGCAACTGAAATCAACTCAACATCATTTTTTATTAGAAAGTTATCAATAAAATACTGACAGATGTCAAATCAGAAACTATAAGCTGTTTTCAGAACAAGAATAGAGTTCAACTAAATATTTGACATCTTTAAAATTTGAATCTGAAAATTATTATTGAATAAGAAATTTAGATCTGAAAGTTAGCTTTGAAATTTAAGTTAAATCATGTTATTTGAATATAAGAATAAAAAGTTATGATAACAACTATAAAAGGGTGTCAAGCAGATTAGCAGAACTAAAACTGGTTCAAATCTAAAACTCGATATATGTACTTGAAATCCAAAACCGGTTAAACCAAAAACCAAACGTATTGAATTTGTGTGTGTGTATTTGAGCTTCAAACGTATATACTATTCTTTAACAAAATAAACTATATGAGTCTACAAGCAGGAGTCTCTGATAGTTGATGTTGAACAACGTTTGAGCTAAACCCTAATATCCCATGCTTGAGAACTCTTGAGCCATCAATACCTGTATCGACCTGAAATTCATTCTTTAACTTCTATTAGTATCAAATATCTTTTATATGGTTTGTTATCATCAAAGCACATAACCTGGGGATTGTAACCTTTGGGCCAACACAATATGATAACCCATTAGGATTGTGTGGAAATAGTTCCCTTTTTACGTGAGCTTCCTTCTTCTAATGGAGGCTCTTTTATATATTTGGTTTCTCTTTTTAGATTTTTTTTTTGTTCTTGGAATATTTCCCTTTCACTATGTAGCCTTCTTCTAGTATAATTCTCTAGTCTCTAGTGTAATTCCTCTAGTATGATATCAATTAAGGCTTTGTAAGCGACCGCATCCATCCGCATGGCAGCGTGTTATCTGCAACTTCTGTCCATGAAGGCAACCAAAGTACCCAAAAAGGGAATGTGGCTTCTATAATGCTGAGGGGAAATTAAACGTCAAGCTTCCAACCTAAATGAAAGCATATAAACTTTTGAATCTATTTTTTAGTTCAAATCTCTACTTAGGCATTTTGACAAACAGTTGGTGCGCAATAATTCAAACAAAGTCACCTCTCGCAATCGAAAGAGCTTCTAAAAGAGAGACATTGGCAGATGAGGGCAGCAGCGGCGGACATCGACACACAATCTCTTCCTGAGCGAAGAAGCGTCCATTTGAGGTGTGAATAGAGGCAAAGTGACTTCTTGGTTGAGGAAGCAACGGGCCTCGAGCTCCCGTGGGGGCACAAATACAGAGGCCCAAGCCTCTTTGTGATAGGTGCGGGGGAGGGGGGCACGTGCCACCCTGTGCCACCCCTGGCTCCGCCAGTGTACTCATGATTTATAAAAGAGATGCAATAGATTACAGGATAGGACCATATTGTTCGAGACTCATTATTGTTGTGTAACAGACTGATATGCTGTGACATCAGTTGTTGTGGATCAGTGAAACAGAAAGATAGGATCATCGAGCAACGAGAAGAAGAAGGGATAAGATATTTTAAAGTAGAGAAGGCCAACGCACAATTTAATATGATTTTACAAATCAAACAAATCGTGTGTATGTCTACAAGAGAAGGAAAGAAACTTTGTTAAACTTTAAGAGAGTACAATAAGAATGTAAACCTCGGTTCCCGATATACGTATGTCAAAACTGGTATCTGATATTGATTTAATCATCCTGATAGTCAGATTGAGGCTATTTCAGCTCAAGATATTATTTCTCATTATTTATAATTTTTCTAGAATTTTGAAATTTTTTTGAAAATTATTGGAGAAGAATCTCAATTCGGGGTCGTTCGGTATCACGACTGACTCCGAGATTTTTAATTAATAATAGGAGATGAATTTTGAAAATATGAATTCACAATAATGTTCAGGATGACATCTTTTATTTTTGAGAAGTTTTGAGGATTTTTCTGAATTAAAAGAGTTTAAATCAATAAAATAATGCTTAAATGTATATTCAAAAAGGGGAAAAATGAAATTAAAATAAAATAAAATAAAAATTAGAAAACACGCATGTGTAGCAAGTTTCAAACCCGAGACCCATTAGAAAGGAAATGAATGCACCAACCAAGAAAGCATCTTCATTTAACCCTATATCGTTTACCCCTTTATTTTCTCAATATTGAAAAAAAAAATCAAAACACCAAATTGTTCATTCTGAGATTCGAACCCATGGCCACCGCCCACATATCCTAACGCCCAAACCACTTTGCCATATTGGGGTGTAGTTTATAAGCCCAAACTCATTTATTTAAACCTTCCTTTAACGCCCCCCCATCTTCTCCAACTTCCCCCACTCTGTCTAACTCCTCCTACACTTTCTCCCCCTCATTCCCACTCATCCAAACTGAACCCACTACTCCTCTAACGTAGCCTAACTCTCAGGGGCGCTTAGGGGTGTGTGTGGTGCCTATATAAGGGACATCTCACCATCTCAAGTCACTTGCAAAACCTAAACTTCTCTTTCTTTCTTCCACTACAATATCTCTTCCTCTTTCAAACTTGGCGAGATTCTGAAGTGCTGAATGAGAGGAGGAAGATTCAGATTGAAGGGAAGCGTTCCAGGTAATTATTTTGAATTTTTGTAGAATTTAGTTTGTTGTAGCATTTCACCGAACACGTAGTATGCGTTACATGTTAGCTTTAATTTCACCATGTAAATCACATGCTAAAATCACAATAAAATTTTGTAAAATACCCAGGATATGCCTCCTAATTATCATGATTTTTAATTTATTTTTAGAAATTTATTTGCAATCAAAAAAAATAAATAAAACACTGGACTGTGCTGTGCACTGCACTGTGCACAGCACAGTGCGGACCAAGCCAGGTCTGGCCTGAGCCAGACCAGACCCGAGTCTGGTCAGGCCAGACCAGGCGCAGCCTGGCCAGGTCGGGCCAGACCAGACCCAACCTGGGTCTGGTCGAGCTAGGCCAGGCCCAGCCTAGCCTGGTCGGGCTCGGCCAGACCCGACTGGATCTGTGCCCAGCACAGACCCAGTCCGGGTCTGTGGATACAGACCCGGGTTCGGGTCTGTTTTACAGACCCGAACCGGACACAATATATTAAAAAAAGAAAAAGAGAAAAAGAAAGAAAGGAAAAAGAAAAAAGAAAAAGAAAATGCAAAGAAATAAATAAATAAAATAGGTAGAAATTACTGTAGTGATATTACTATAGAAACTAGACCCAAACCCATTACTGTAGCAACAGACCCATTACTGTAGCAACAGACCCATTAAGCTATTTATTTATTTTATTGATTTTTAGGTTATTTTATTTCAAAAAATTCCAAAAAATCCTAGAAAATTTCAAAAAATTCACAGAAAATCACAAACTAAATTTGAAATTCAATAAAATTATTTTGATGTAATATTACTTAGAATAACATGAAATTAAATATTTTTGTAATTACTATTCAATGATATTTTATTTAAAAATGACCAACAAATTTCTAAATAGCACAAAAATATATATATGAAATTCATAATTCAGTAATATGTAAATATTATACATCAATTTATTATTTTATTCATAATTTTATCATGAAAATATATTTTTAAATAGATGTTATAAATTCAGAAATTGAATTATTTGGAAATATTAAACAACCAAAATTATAATAAATAGTAAAAATTACTTTTTTATTTAACTTATCGCTGAATAAGAACATGTCAACTCTCTAATTAATTCACGCAATATTCAGGCCGCGAATTTTACCCAGAGCCGGTTGTAGTTACGGGAATTCAGACTCCAACGACACCAGGTAAGTGTACACGATTCTCTCCTCGTTGACTTTCATGTCGATTTTAACTCTGTCTCTTAACTATAATTTTTAGATATCATATTCATAATTGTCTATATCATTATGTGATCGCGTTTACATCATTAGCCGTTCTTGAATCCAAATATATTATTAATCTTTGTATTTCTTGATATTATCACCCATTCTGTCTCGTGATCATTACCTTATGTATCGTGTTTGCATCTCATTTCTGTACTTGCATACATCCAACAAAAATCAACATGATTACTTGTATGTAATAGACTGATGTACTGGCAATGAAATATATAATGATCATGATAAATACTTTGATCTGGATCTTGAGCATGATTGGATAATAATGAAGAAAGATTGATAGTTAAAGGTTGTATATCGACTGACATTGTGATCCTGATACTACAAGAAATTAATCGAGAAAATTAACCATTATATTCTGAGTAATTATTCGAGGATATCTTATTGGATTATGGACACATGATTATGACCGTTTTACTCTGACATTTAGATTACATGTCACTGATATTACTTGCACTATTTTGCATGCATCTGGTATCACTTGCACAACTATATATTTGTCACTTGATATTGTCACTGTCTACATCGTCCCGTGATGTTGATACACATTATATTCATTATCTAATGCTGATATTCTTGGTACCGATTCATGATCCTGTAACACTGAGTAACACACTATTTTGCATTTGCATTGATTAATAAAATTAATCAAGCCGGGTTATTAGGGGAGACTGTAGCAGGGAAAATGCAGGGAGGTGTGCTTGGAAGGGCGACCCCTTGTGAGTTTAGATGCCACACGTGATCTTGTTATTTATGCGCGCTCCTGTTATTACATGTTACATGATACCTGAGTACAGTGAACTGTTTCTCCCTGCTATCAGGATCCACTAATGTATCACTTGTTTGATATGTAGTTGTCTTGTGGGATGGGGCACAGGATGATTGCATTAGTTAGAGTAATAAAATATGCTAGACATATGCACTTGTATCATATCCTGAATTGTCTTCAGTGATCTAGTACCTGACATGTATTTTCAAGATACTGACACTTGAGACTCTTGTGACATGCATTATCTTAACTACATGACATTCTTGGACCTACCATGATATTTTATCATGTGATCTCGAGTTCTTGTGATCTTGTGATTATTATACACGACAGTTACTTGTCTAGGATATTTCATGTTCATTATATACATGTCACACTATGCATGCACGATCTCCTTGTACATGATCTATCTTCTCGATTATTCATGTTATTGTTATTACCTTCAGTTCTCGATATTGCCAAACATAGTGTTCTTATGTCCTACTTACTGTTACTACATTTTCATATTCTCTCCTTACTATTTCGTGTAATCTTGCTAGTCCGCTTCTGACGGACCTTATATTGTTTTTCAGTATTTAGATCTTGAAGCCGGTATAGAGAATTATTCATAGATCATATTCTGGTTCAGCTGTTCTCCGGTGAGTTCAGTTTTCTTTCTTGACTTGTCTTATTCAGATATAGTGGATGATATTATTTATGATTCAGTTTTTCATATATGTGATTTTATTCATACGCTTGGTTGTATTTGCATATATGTGTGCTATCCTGCTTGTTATTGACAGCCTAAGGTACTCATGGAAGAGATTTCACTTTTCGTGAGTATCTGCTGGCCATCGTCATGTACTCGTATTCTGTATTTTAGGAAGCGGGGCGTGACATGGTTGAGTTGGTATCAGAGCCAGGTTAGTTATATACCATATATACAATCAGGCCACATATATGATAATCATCCACAAAATTATCTGAGTAAACAGTCATGACTCTCTTCTCTGACTCCATACTTGTACAATCGATCCCCGAAAACCCTTGAACCGTCACCCTAATGTGACTCTTCCATCCATGTAGTGTTCATACCTACTCTGCCCTAGTTGATCATGTCTGGTTAGATTATTCTTGGTTTAGATTGAGAATAGATATATTGAGAATTTAACTTGATTATTTGGACGAAGAAGAATAAATGAAGAGGATCATTGTTGAATTATCTGGCAATTAATTTATGAGAAATTTTTGATCTGAAACTTTTGAGATACATGTCTACAAGGGAATCATAGTAAGATGGTGGACTTAAGATAATAATCATGCCTGGATAAAATAATGATCAGATTACATCAATACATATTGATTTGGGAATATGGATCTTGGAGTGATAATCAGATCAATAACAGAATCATATCCCTTAGTCAAAATATGACTATACCTTGGATTAGATTGCTTGGATTTGGTTTTGAAGGTTAGGATCTTGAAGTTTTCAGAACTAAGTAATATTTTAAGAATATCTATCATAGTTTGAGGTTGTTGAGTTAATCCTATGACTCTTAAGAACATTATAATTGGAATACCTTGATAATTTGAGAATCCTGTGATCTTTTGATTGAGGAATCATAGATGAAAGGAGGAGATAGATATATCTAGATCTTTATGGAGATCAATGAATTTTAACTCAACTTCTAGGATCTGAAGCAGGAATATAAAAGCAAGAATATAAAACCAACTGAAAGATATATTGAGGGATTGAGACAAGAACTAGTTGATATCATTGTGCATTTTTCAAGGACTTTAATTACTGATTGTTGATATTTGATCTTGGAAATTTCCATTAGTGACTGCTACTTGAACTGATGATTTTTGAATAGTGACGGTGTGATCTGAAATTTGTGTTACTATGATACTGTGAACCTATATAAGACATGCACTCGAGGATTGGAGATTATTTGAGATCTTAATGGTTTTAAGGATATAACATCATGGGTGATTATTGTTTGGGCAATATGTAATATTCTTAAAGATAATCAAAATTTGGAGTGATATTACAAGAAGGTAACGTAATTGAGATATCTGAATTCTTGTTCGATGTGATCATGGTGAAAAATCAGTGGAGTATGTTTCTGGTAGACCTTAAGGATCTGATCTATAAATAGTGGGAGTAATCTTATCAGATGAACATGACTATAGTGGATCGAAGGATGAAAGTGATATTAAGGATGATCAATTATGAACTCTAGAAAGTCAATTTGATCCCCGGTCTTATGATGATGAATATGCTGGATCATGACCCATGGTTGACTTAGTATTGGGTTATATCATATTGACACAACTGCGTATCTGGGACAATCTTAGCTCTCGCAGATACAACTTGATTCATATGTCGATGTCTGGCCGAATTTTGAGGATGAAATTTTTTATAAGGTGGGTAGGATTATAACCCTCGGTTCCCGATATACGTATGTCAAAACTGGTATCTGATATTGATTTAATTATCCTGATAGTCAGATTGAGGCTATTTCAGCTCAAGATATTATTTCCATTATATATATTTTTCTAGAATTTTGAAATTTTTTGAGAATTATTGGAGAAGAATCTCAATTTGGGGTCGTTCGGTGTCACGACTGACTCCGAGATTTTTAATGAATAATAGGAGATGAATTTTGGAAATCTTACTTCACAATAATATTCAGGATGACATCTTTTATTTTTGAGAATTTTTGAGGATTTTTCTGAATTAATAGAGTTTAATCCAATAAAATAATGCTTAAATGTTTATTCAAAAAGGAAAAAATGAAATTAAAATAAAAGAAAATAAAAATTAGAAAACCTGCATGTGTAGCAGGTTTCGAACCCATAACCCATTAGAAAGGAAATGAATGCACCAACCAGGATTCCTTCTTGGTTTTTGGTGTGGAGAAGTAAACATCTTCATTTAACCCCATATCCTTTACCCCTTTATTTTCTCAATATTGAAAAAAAATCAAAACACCAGATTGTTCATTTTGAGATTTGAACCCATGGCCAACGCCCACATATCCTAACGCCCAAACCGCTTTGCCACATTGGCGTGTGTTTTAAAAGCCCAAGCCCATTTATTTAAACCTTCCTTAACCCCCCCATCTTCTCCAACTTCCCCCACTCTCTCTAACTCCTCCTACACTTTCTCCCCCTCATTCCCACTCACTCAAACTGAACCCACTACTCCTCTCACGTAGCTTAACTCTCAGGGGGGCTTAGGGGTGTGTGTGGTGCCTATAAAAGGGACATCTCACCATCTCAAGTCACTTGCAAAACCTAAACTTCTCTTTCTTTTTTCCACTACAATATCTCTTCCTCTTTCAGACTTGGCGAGATTTTGAAGTGCTGGATGAGGGGAGGAAGATTCAAACTGAAGGGAAGCGTTTCAGGTATTTATTTTAAATTTTTGTAGAATTTAGTTTGTTGTGGCATTTCACCGAACACGTAGTATGCGTTACATGTTAGCTTTAATTTCATCATGTAAATCACATGGTAAAATCACAATAAAATTTTGTAGAACACCTAGGATATGTCTCCTAATTATCATGATTTTTAATTTTTTTCAGAAATTTATTTGCACTCGAAAAAATAAATAAAACACTGGACTGTGTTGTGCATTGCACTGTGCGGACCAGGCCAGGTCTGGCCTGGGCCAGATCAGACCCGAGTCTGGTCAGGCCAGACCAGGCCCAGCCTGGCTAGGTTCGGGCCAGACCAGACCCAACCTGGGTCTGGTCGAGCCAGGCCAGGCCCAGCCTGGCCTGGTCGGGATCAGCCAGACCCGACTGGGTCTGTGCCCAGCACAGACCCAGTCCGGGTCTGTGGATACAGACCCGAGTTCGGGTCTGTTCCGAACCCGACCCAATATATTAAAAAAAAAGAAAAAGAAAAAAGAAAGAAAGGAAAAAGAAAAAGAAAAAGAAAATGCAAAGAAATAAATAAATAAAAATAGGCAGAAAATTACTATAGTGATATTACTATAGAAACCAGACCCAAACCCATTACTGTAGCAACAGACCCGTTACTGTAGCAACAGACCCGTTAAGCTATTTATTTATTTTAATTGATTTTTAGGTTTATTTAATTCAGAAAATTCCACAAAATTCTAGAAAATTTCAGAAAATTCACAGAAAATCACAAACTAAATTTGAAACTCTATAAAATTATTTGACGTAATATTACTAAGAATAACATGAAATTAAATATTTTTGTAATTACTATTCAATGATATTTTATTTAAAAATGACCAATAATTTCTAAATAGCACAAAAAATATATGAAATTCATAATTCAGTAATATGTAAATATTATACATCAATTTATTATTTTATTCATATATTTTATCATGAAATATATTTTTAAATAGATGTTATAAATTCAGAAATTGAATTATTTGGAAATATTAATCAACCAAAATTATAATAAATAGTAAAAATTACTTTTTATTTAACTTATTGGTGAATAAGAACATGTCAACTCTCTAATTAATTCACGCAATATTCAGGCCGCGAATTTTACCCAGAGCCGTTGCAGTTACGGGAATTCAGACTCTAACGACACCAGGTAAGTGTACACGATTCTCTCCTCGTTGACTTTCATGTTGATTTTAACTCTGTCTCTTAATAATAATTTTAAGACATCATATTCATGATTGTCTATATCATTATGTGATCACGTTTACATCATTAGCCGTTCTTGAATTCAAATATATTATTAATCTTTGTATTTCTTGATATTATCACCCATTCTGTCTCGTGATCATTACCTTATGTATCGTGTTTGTATCTCATTTCTGTACTTGCATACATCCCACAAAAATCAACATGATTACTTGTATGTAATAGACTGATGTACTAGCAATGAAATCTATACTGATCATGATAAATACTTTGATTTGGATCTTGAGCATGACTGGATAATAATGAAGAAAGATTGATAGTTAAAGGTTGTATATCGACTGACATTGTGATCCTGATACTACAAGAATTAATCGAGGAATTAACCATTATATTCTGAGTAATTATTCGAGGATATCTTATTGATTATAGACACATGATTATGACCGTTTTACTCTGACATTTAGATTACATGTCACTGATATTACTTGCACTATTTTGCATGCATCTGGTATCACTCGCACAACTATATATTTGTCACTTGATATTGTCACTGTCTACATCGTCCCGTGATGTTGATACACATTGTGTTCACTATCTAATGCTGATATTCTTGGTACCGATTCATGACCCTGTAACACTGAGTAACACACTATTTTGCATTTGCATTGATTAATAAAATTAACCAAGCCGGGGTTATTGGGGGAGACTGTAGCAGGGAAAATCCATGGAGGTGTGTTTGGAAGGGCGACCCCTTGTGGGTTTGAATGCCACACGTGATCTTGTTATTTATGTGCGCTCCTGTTATTACATGTTACATGATACCTGAGTACACTGAACTATTTCTCCCTGCTATCAGGATCCACTAACGCATCACTTGTTTGATATGCAATTGTCCTATGGGATGGGGCACAGGATAATTGCATTAGTTAGAGTAATAAAATATGCTAGACATATGCACTTGCATCATATCCTGCATTGTCTTCAGTGATCTAGTACCTGACATGTATTTTCAAGATACTGACACTTGAGACACATGTGACATGCATTATCTTAACTACATGACATTCCTGGACCTACCATGGTGTCTTATCTTGTGATCTCGAGTTCTTGTGATTTTGTGATTATGTTACACGACAGTTACTTGTTCAGGACATTTCATGTTCATTATATACATGTCACACTATGCATGCACAATCTCCTTGTACATGATCTATCTTCTCGATTATTCCTGTTATTTTATTACCTTCAGTTCTCGATATTGCCAAACATATTGTTCTTATTTCCTAATTACTGTTACTACATTTTCATATTCTCTCCTTACTGTTTCGTGTACTCTTGCTAGTCTGCTTCTGATGGACCTTATATTATTTTTTCAGTATTTAGATCTGGAAGCCGGTATAGAGAATTGTTCGTAGATCATATTCTAGTTCAGCTGTTCTCCGGTGAGTTCAGTTTTCTTTCTTGACTTATCTTATTCAGATATAGTGGATGATATTATCTATGATTCAGTTTTTCATATATGTGATTTTATCCATGCGCTTGGTTGTATGTGCATGTATGTGTGCTATCCTGCTTGTTATTGACAGCCTAAGGTACTCATGGAAGAGATTTCACTCTTCGTGAGTATCTGCTGGCCATCGTCGCGTACTCGTATTCTGTATTTTGGGAAGCGGGGTGTGATAAGAAACACTTATACCTCTTGATAAGAGATTACAAGCCCTTTAATGGTCGCCTAGAACAGTGAGTCCTTATGGCTAAAACTTCTCTCATGAATATCTCACATTTCCTTATTTTTCTCTCTCATACATTTAAGGCCACACCAAGGGTTTATTTATAGACCATAGATCACCCTAATCCTACATAAACTCCAGCAACATGAACAACACTGCCTCAAAGGAGCAGGAAAATCAAATCCAACTCGAACTGAAAACAGAAACCCGAAAAGAAAACTGTCACAATTGCCATTAGTTGACTATACTGATGTATTAGTCGACTAATCTGCACATTATCAACAATGCTGATGTATTAGTCGACTAATATGAGATCCTCACTCTCTGTTGCAATACAAGTTGACTCTTGAGATGCCATTTGTCAACAAACTCTTCATTAGTCGACTACCCTTAGCCATTAGTCGACTAGCCTGTGCAGAAACTATGCAAACCTTTTCATTCTTGATCTTTGAAGCTTTATCTCTACCTTCACGACACATTCCAACCACAATCCTAACCATATGCTCACATCAGTGCACAATTGAACAACTCTTGACTTCATCTCTATCTCACTCCCTCTTTTCTATAACCTCCTCATGGGGTTCACAACTTGATTCAATCGAACAAGTTCAGGCCCGACCTGGACTTGTTCACCCAATGATCTCCTTGATCCATGCACGATTTTTGAGAATTTGCTCTAACACAGGAGTAATAATCCGGACTTTTTTGTTGTGAGCCGGCACCGCTAGTCCCAATCTGTCTTTGGGATAAAACTGAACATCCGAGCTCGAAATCATCATAATCTCCTATTGTTCCACAATCTCCAATCATGAAGCCAAGGTAATTATAATCTACTAACTATAACCTCTAAATTTCACATGTAAATAATGCCGACACGCTCGATCTGAAACTTCACTTAGGCATCTTTGAAACTTTCATAAGATCACTTTTAGCACTAAAATTAAACCTTTTTCATGTAAGGCTCCAAGAGAGATAAGATTGTACCTTGATTCGGGAACATGACGAACACCTTGTAGTGTAGTGATGCAACCATCACGAGAACAAAACTTTATTGTTCCTTCACCAATCACCTTGCTCATAGCAGAATTCTCCATGAAGATCTCTTCCCCTTGAACCGAAGTGTATGAGGAGAACATCTTCCTATTGAAACTGATATACTGTGAACATCAGAGTCAATAATCCATCTATTTACCAACTAATTTGTCTGTAACAGATAAAATATCACACTTATTTTTATCCTCTTCAGTCAGTTTAGTGACATTAGCATCTTGTTATTTCTTCTTGCGAGTCCAACAATCAGTTTTAATGTGCCCCTTCTTGTGACATCATTTGCACATCAAATTCTTGTATTTTGGGTTACACATGGAACTTCCATTATTACTCTTCTCCTTTGCAAAGTGAGCTTCTCCGGAATCATCACGATGAGACTCACCCGTCAACTGGTTATCAATTTTGTCCTTATTGAGCAAATGCTCTTTGACTTCATTGATCTTGATAATTAATTTACCTCCATAGATAATATCTTTCCTAAAGCTCTTGTATGAAGAAGGTAAAGAACAAAGTAATAGAAGTGTTTGATTCTCATCTTCTATCTTAACCTCTATCTTATCTAAATTATTGATAATAGAGGAAATTATACAATGCGAGACTTGATATGTGTACTTCCATGCATGCGAAGAAGAAAGATTCGTTGCTTTAGAATCAACCAATGCGCCAACCACTTCTTCAGATAATAATCCTGAAGTCGCTCCCACAGCGAAGATGTTGTTTTCTCTAAAGAAAACTCATGCAACACTTCATCCGCCAAGTAAAGCTGAATAGCCGCCAAGGCTTTCTCATCCAACTCTTACCAACTTTCTTTCTTCATGTTTTTAAGCTTTTTCTCTTTCTCGAGCAATACTTTCTTTACCCTGCTCTACGTCAAAATGGCATTCATCATAATCTGTCACTTGCTGAAAGTGATAACACTATCAAACTTCTGAATATCAAAGTTGAATGCAAACATATTCACGTTGACCTTGCTCGGATACCAATTGTTGGGATCGATGCAGTGGAAAAAAAGCCGCATTGTCGTGTGATGTGAAGAAAAAGATATTTCAAAGTAGAGAAGCCAACACACAATTTAACGTGATTTCACTGATCAAACAGATCGCATGTATGTCCACGGGATAAGGAGAAGAAACTTTATTAATCTTTGAGGGAGTACAATAAGAAATGTTTACACTTCTTGCTACGAAGATTACAAGCCCTTTGATGGCCGCTTAGAACAACAAACCTTTTGACTAAAACTTCTCTCACGAATCTCTCATTTTTTCTTATTTTTCTCTCATATATTGAAGGCAACCTCCAGGGGTTATTTATAAACCATAGGATCACCTTAGTCATACACAAACTCCAGCAACATGAACAACACTACCCTAGAGGGGAAAAACTCGAATTGAAAACAGAAACCCGGATAGAAAAACTGCAAAAACCACCATTAGTCGACCATACTGATGTATTAGTCGACTAATATGCACATTAGTTGACTATATTGATGTATCGGTCGACTAATCTGAGTTCCTCACTCTCTTCTGTAATACCAGTTGACTCCTGAGATGCCATTAGTGGATTAGCTCTTCATAGTAGAATACACTTGGCCATTAGTCGACTATCCTATGCACCAACCGTGTGTAATATCCCTAATCTAATAATACCGTATTTTATTTGTCTAAGTATTTATTTGGTTCCTCTGATTTTTTTTATTTAAACTTGATTTGAGACTTATTAGTATTATTAGATATATAAATTATTTTTAAGATATTAACATTGACTTTATATATTATTACAATTATTTCAAATCTATATTTTTAATTACTTATTATTTCTATTATTATTCTTATTATTAATTGATATTATTATTTCATTATGATTATTATTATTTCTTATTAATATTAGTAGAGATATTATTATTAATATTATTAGTATTATTTTAGTTATTATTATAGTTACTGTTAGTTTTTATTATTTGTATTTATTAATATTATTATATGCATAATAATTATAATTATGGTTATTGTTAATTTCTAGTAGTCTTTCCATTACCCTTATTATTATTATCATATTTTGTTATCAGTGTTACTAATTACTATTAACATTACTAATTATGATTATTATTAATATCTAATATTTATTGATTATTATCGTTATTTTAAGCGTTGTGTTGGTTCTCTTTTTCCTTCTTTATTCATGTTCCTACCTATACCCTTTACCCATTAGCTTTTAAACCAATATCCTAATACCCATTAGATCCAAACCCAAATCCATACCCATTTAGCTCCTACCTATATCAATGGTTTTCTCCACATGTTTTAGAGCTATATTTCCAAATCAAAGGAGAGTTTACAAAGAGTTTTTTAAAAGTGATTCTTTGAGTTTTTCACTACATATTCAATCCTAGTTTTCTCACACATACTTGAGCTTTCTATTATTATATCCATCCTATAGGAGAGTTATTGTGAGAGTTGTTTTAGGTGATCAAAGTGTTGTGATCACCAAAATTGTCATTCTTGTATTTGAGGAGGCAGACTTGCGGGTTCGCGTTGTTTCGAGTTCTAGTGAGAGCTCAGTGTAGAGGTGCGGCCTCGGCAAGTTAGTGTGTTTGCGGTGTGTTGTTCTTGCGGGAACAAGAGAGGGACTAGTGAGTCCAAGGAGTTCTAGTGTGAACTCGTTGTAGGTGTTGCGGCACCGAGTGATCTGGTGGGATCAGTTTATAATGAAAATCCTTCATAGTGTTGAAGGCGGGGACGTAGAGCAAGGGTGCTCGAACCTCGAAACAATTCTCCTGTACTTGCGATTACTCTCTCTCTCTATCTCTCACTTGTGTTTATTTCTTACTTGCTTATATTACTTTCATCTTTATATGTGTGATATATACTTGTGCTCAAATTGATATATGCTTGAGTTTGTTTGCTCACACTTGTATTCAACCAGAGAGCCATAGTAGCACCTCAACTCTTATCTAGAGGAATCTTGAGGAGTTAGTCCAGAGTCCTTCATTGGGAATCCAGCTACACTCTTGTGATATACTTGGTGTGTTGTGCATAATAGTTTTTAGTTTGCATAAATAGTTTTAATTTCGCGTTAATTCACCATTAGATTAGTTAGTCACCTATTCACCCCCCTAGGTGATTTCAAAAACATGTAATGCACATGTACGATCATACCCCTACACTTATCTTTTGCTCGTCCTCGATCAAAACAAAAACTAACTATCCATTTTCGTAAGAAATATGATTGCACTTAGCATGTGCAATAAGTCGTTAAACCTCTAGGTTACCCCTAGAGGACGAGTTTTGTCTCGTGAGAGTTTTCAGTAGATTACACCTACAAAATCCATAAAGGAACGAAAAAGTATTAGTATTTTTAAAAAGCATATTGAAAAAGAGAGAAAATATTTGAAGTATTATTGTAAGAGTTCAAGGAATCTGTAGGTTATAGGAAAACATAAATTTTTTTACTCCTAAACTTAGTCTCTATTCAAAAACTTGTTATCAATCTAGGTAAGAAGTTAAACTTGTATTTCTCATCTAATCTATTATTCTACCCTAAATCCTATGCAAAATTTTGACTCAGGGTTCTTTAACTCTAACTCTTATGCCTTATTTATTCTTTTTTTTAATATTTTTGGTGGTATTATTCCTTAGTTCTATTAAGCTTTCTAATCTTCCCAAGTACCAACCCTTTTGTCGTGACTCTCAAACCGAACAGTCTTATGGCATCGGGTGAGAAAACACCCCCAAGGACTTAAGGACTCAAGCAAACAAAGCCACAAAACTAAGGATTTTATTATATGGACCGCTTTTATGCGTGAATACTTATGCTTTATGAGGCACAAATACCCAGCTTAATCAGAGAATTTTTGATATATTATATATATTTTTCTTTTTCTCTTTTTCTTTTTTCTTATAAGGCATAAGAATTTTTGTTTTTGAACCCTAAGTGTGTAAGTGTATAAAGCATGCATAATTCATCAAGCTTAAAATCAAGACTAAATTACTTTTCTAAATTTTCTTCCTAACCCTAAAAATCAAACAAATAATCTTATTTTGACCAAGTATAAGTAATCCTAATTATGATTCTCCTATTCCTTAAAATTAATTTATTTTCTTACAAAAAATAGATCAAAATATTGTTTCTATTTTCAAAATGTTTTTAAAAGCAAAGAAAATGTGTTTGTTTTTTTAATATAATAAGAAAACCTATGTTATGTTATGTTAGGACCCTCCCCACATCTATCTCATGCATTGTCCTCAATGTATGAATGAATGCATAGATGTATGAAAAAAAGAAAGAGAAGGAAAATATTACCTTAAGGTGGTGGTCAGGTTGGGTCAAGTGTTGCTACCCAATCAAGATATGTGATGGTTCACAGAACCCACCTTTATTGACCTCCTTTCTATATATACTAATTACAATTCCCAATATGAATAAAATCATGAAAGATCCTATTATGAAACTTATTCTTTTTACATGACTAGTCTTGAAAAATCATCATGGAGTCATCATGGTCTATACCTATGTCCAACAAAAGAATGTGACTTGGTGGAATGTTTGTCTTGGGCTCAAGAGTGATAGATTCTGGAACCAATACTAACTCGAAAAAATTTTTGGGTTCGAAAGTCAGTTTTGATTCAATAGTTGAGTCCAAATTAAAAATTGAAATTCACATTATTTTCTCATCAAAGAAATGTGACTATCCAAATTTGGTGTTTCAATTTCTAGATATATGGGTACGGGAATAAATGCTAGCTCCAGAAATTGGTCCAAATTGGGTAATGATACCGGAGTCAACATAGATTCGAAAATAGAAACTGAACCACAAGGTTGGGGATCAGGATCACATTCACATTCAAATTCAATCTCATTGAATGAAAAATGTGCCAATTTGTCCAAAGTTTAGAATTAGTCAAGTTCAAATTTGTGTGATGAGATTGAGTCTTAATCAAAGTCTCCATGACACCAAGATTCTTTGTTCCTATCAATATGGCTAGGGCAATCGAGAATGGTCGAATATGTGTTAGGTAGAGTTTCCTTATTTCTATCCTTCACTATGTTGAAATAACGACTCATTTATGCTTCTTGTCTTTTGATAGATTGAAAAAAATTATTTTCAGACTGAATCATGTTTTTCATACTTCTATCTGAGTCCATAGGTTCTTCTTCTCGTTTTGGGACTTGGAATATGGGGTAAGGATCTTGGATTTGGGAGTCTTATAGGAATTGTGAGTCTATCTTTTTCAACTTTTGTTCTTAGGACTCAATCATGGCTTCTATACTTTTCATAGCCTCAGAGTTTTCTTCTATTGGTTGGAAAATTATAGGTTGAATGTTGGAATGGTGGTTGACAATATGGGAGAGTTGTATCCCCATTGACTCTGTGAAGAGTAGCGGTGATTATTTTAGTCTTGTTCATAGTATTGGGACTTAGGCATATATTGATTCGAATAAGATCAATCCGGTACACTAGGTTGGTTAAAGTTATGATAGTCGGGTTGGTAATATCTAAGTCAAAAGAGGTCGGGGTGTAATATGAAAAATTGCTGTTATAAGCCATATCACACAACAAATATAAAAAACAAACAAAGAAAACAAACAAATAAACAAACAAATAAAAAAAATCTAACCTAAGTTAAAGTAGACCTTAGACCTAGACAACTCCTAACTGGTTAGATTGTTCACGGGAGGTATATTGTAGAATTTGACCATACGTTAATTGGCCATGTAGGGGCAAGATCAGTGGAAGGTATTGTGTCAAGCAGCAGGCCTAATTATGCCAAACTACTATTCTTTGAGGTTTCGCCTTATCAATCCCTAACCTTTGACACCGATTTGGTAAGAGTCAAGTTTTAATCAATTTCTCCCTTAGGTCGTCTCCTATTTGAGTCCGAGATGTCCCTAGTCCTAACGCCTACTCAATTTTAGTTAAGCTTAAGTTAGTGAGTGAGGAGATTATTTGTAGACTAAGGAAAGGTAATGACTTTCCCACCTTATCTTGTTTATACGACAAGCCCTTAATTCAGTTTAGTGCAGTGTATAAGTATATAGAAAAAGTAACACTCAAACGATATTTCATACAAGAATGAACCTTATACTAAATGCTATACACACATACCTTGGCTCCAGCACTCTTCAACACTAAATAGAAAATGTAACGAAATGGACACGTGCTTAAATGTAAAGTCTAAAACTTTTTTAGCATTTACAATCAACCTTTACTGTTGAATTAGAAATGTACGTACAGTGAGTCAAATAAGAAAATAAATGGCTACAGGTATTTAAGCTTTGCAATTTAGCCAACCTGCGAATACACAGGCTAGTAGTTCACTCAGACTGCCACGAGAATGCAAAGAATCTGAGGGCTTCTGGGCTTTGCTTTCTTGAGCAGAGTCCAGGGTCACTTATATGTCCACTGCAGTAAAACTTTTCTTGATATCTATCACTACACACTAAGAACAAAGAAGAAAGTTAACCAAAAATGTAAATTTAAAAAGAGAATTACTTACCTCCCTCTCCGACAACGGCGCCAAAATTTGATTGAGTTCAAACCTGCAAACAGAAAATGATAGTTTAGAAATTAAGATTGAAACGTGCAAGTTCTCAATACTAACGCTATAGCGAGTGGCTATGCGAGTCGTGATCCACAAGGAGGGACTAGTGATTAAAACGTTGTGTAAGTTCTCTTTTAAGTTGCTTAAAATGGTTAAAGTTCTTCTCTTGTTCTTTAAAAGAAAAGAAAAATAAGTTATGTTAAATTGTGAAAGTGGTAGGTTGGAGTAGGTAAAGAAAATAGAAAATGAAATTATACAAAGAAAGTGAAAAAGTGAATAAAGTTTGAAGTTGATGATGATCTAAACTAAGGATTAAAAGAAAGGAAAAGAAAACTAACAAACTTACCTATCTCTTTCGGATGATGACTTACCTGGAATTCTTGTCAACGATGTACCTTTGCTCGAAGGAGAGTAAAGCATGAGAGATGAGATCTTCCCCATTCCCGATCTACACTATGAAATGAAGGTGCAAGCTATACTACCATAGAAATGGTTGTTCATTACCATAAGCGATCAATGACACTTACAAGGGCGAGACAATTTCAAAGCTATTGGAGTCATTTGGATTCACAAACATAGAAGAGAGAAGCAAAAAAACAAGAGTAGAAAAGAAACTTTGATTGAATTGAATAATAATGAAAGAAAGGAAGAATACTTCACTGGTGTCACTCTCAATACAAGCATCACTCTTGTTCTCCCATGAAACTATTCTTCCATCTCAGTTACATAAAAATAAAAATTACATTTAAAAGAGAAAGAAAAACCTAAATTAAACTTATACAAAAATTTATTCTATTCTCTGCATGATCGTCCCTCTACCTCTGATGTGTGGAGTATTTATATAATAGAAATGGATAAAGAAATGAGTGAAGAGATAGGGGGAGCTGGCTATTTCTGAATTTGAATCCTCCCCTTATCTCAAAACTTGATTTTATGTGGTCACTTCTAATCTGCAGCTTGTTGGCATGTTGATTGCTGAATATAACTTATCAAATGATAAAAATTAGAAAAAATGATCAACATAAGAGTTGTAAATCTTTAAGTCTTCTTTGTGGATCAACTTGAATTATTAGATTTTAGTTTCAGCAGTGAAAGTTATGATTAAAATACTAAAATATATTCAGTCTGAATCCAAGTTTAAATTGTTTCATCTCATCCGTTAATATTTTCTCTATCCATTTATCCTTTTGGATTTTGAATTTCACCTTTACATTTGACGATTTATCTCTTTATCCTCAGCGAAACTGATAGGGTCTTTTTTAATCCATTTTTTCTTTGAATTTGAATAATATTATCTCATCTAATATACTCGGTCTTCAGATAAGATGAGTTTTAAAACCTCTGAATTTTATTCGATCCCTTTTCTTTTGAACTTTTGGATTTGATTAGATAAATCTGTCAATCTCTCTTTTTCTTTCTTAATTACCTTACACGCCATTAAACAGGAAAATACATTAAATAGCAGAGATTTATTTAAATACAAATGCATAAATGTGACACATATGATATGAAAACATGTAATGCACGTTTACGATCAATATATATATATATATATATATATATATATATATATATATATATATATATATATATATATATATATATATATATATATATATATATATATATATAAAACCTAGATTGCTATGCATCACCTCAACATCAATCCAGATGCCAAGCCAATCAAGCAACAACAATGACAGTTCTATCCCGAGATTATGAAAGTAATCGAATTAGAATTTAAGAAGCTCATAAACTCTAGTTTCATCAGGGAGGAGAAACATCTTTATTGGGAGACCACATAGTTTTCGTCCCATAAAAGAATGGAAAGATCTGGATTTGCATCGACTTTCGAGATCTAAATGCTGCTTGTCCTAAAGACGAGTTTCATCTTCCAGTTACAGATGTCATGATTGACAACACGTGCGAGTTTGAGAGAATGTCCTTCATGGATAGCTTCTCAGGATATAATCAAATTAAGATGTACCATGAAGATGAAAAGCACACATCTTTCAGAATGTTTTGAGATAGATTGCTACACAGTAATGCCCTTTGGCATAAAGAATGCTGGTGTGACATATCAACGCGCCATGAATGTGATCTTCCATGAGCATATACGCAAGATCGTAAAATGCTATGTCAATGATATCCTGTGAAAAGACGCAATAAAGGCGATCATCTCGCGGATCTGGAAGGAGTGTTCAACGTCATAAGGGCTCACTAGTTGAAGATGAACCTAACTAGGTCCTTCATGGGGGTAGGCAGTGGCAAATTTCATAGATTTGTTGTTACATCCAAAGGAATTCACCAGGCTCCGGAGAAAGTCTGCACCATCTAAGAGATGCGACCCTCGAGAAATCTTAAGGAACTCAGAGGTTTACAGGGACAATTGGCTTATATTCAGAAATTTATATCGAATCTTTTAGGATGCTGCCAACCCTTCATCAAACTAATAAAGAAGGGAGTCTCATTCATTTGGGACAGTGCATGCCAACAAGTATTCGAAGAGATCAAGGAATATCTCACACATCTGCCCGTTCTTGTAGCTCCAAGATCAGTAAAACCTTTCCTGTTATATGATAGAGCTATGAATCACTCTCTGGGAGCTTTGCTAGCTCAGAACAATAATCAGAACTATGAACAAGTAATCTACTACTTAAGTAGAATAATGATTGGGATGGAGCACTGTTACAACCCGATCAAGAAGGAATGCTTTGCCTTAGTCTTCACCATCCAGAAAATGAGACACTAGCTTGTGGGGTAATGCATTCACGTCATTTTTAGAGTTAATCCCTTGTGATTACACATGACAAGATCATCTTCACTAAATTGCAGATTAACAAAATGAGTCATATTGCTCTCATAATATTAGATGCAATTCATGCCACAAAAGGCGATCAAAGGTCAAGCTGTGGCAGATTTTCTGGCCGATCATCCAGTTCCAGGAAGCTCAAAACTTTATGACGATCTCCTAGATGAGATCACAAAAGTTAATGCGACCCATGTCTCCTCAGAAGAACAAGTGTGGCAACTATTCTTCGACGGAGCATCAAGAATAAGTCCTGAGGGAAATGTCATTGCAAGTGTGCTGATGGTACTCATTTTCCTATGTAATTACGTGATCTCTCGTGCATTCTCATTAATCAAGCCGTGTTCCAATAACATTGGGGAATACAACACTCTCTTGATCGGGATGCAACTTGCTGAAGAGAATGGAGTCAAAAATCTCAAAATGTACGGTGATTCAAAGCTCATCGTCAACTTGGTTCGTAGGGAGTGTGAAGTCTGACATGAAGACTTGGTGCCCTATCACAACGCAACCATTGACATGGCAAAGAAGTTTAAAAGCTTCTACATTGATCATGTATCACGTCAGCAAAATGAGCACGCAGATGCATTGGCGTCTCTCACTGCTTCATTGGCCCTTCCACCCGGAGCCACAGAGAGAGTGCTTATCTACAGTCGTGACTTGTACTATTACAAATTCGCCCTTGAAGATAGTAAAACTCAAAGATGAGACCTTCAAGTTAAAGAGGTTCTTGAGATTTCGATAAGTCTCGAACCCAAAGATTGGTAATTCCCTTGCATTGACTTCATCTTGTACGACATAGTGCCTGACGACCCCAAGGAGGCAACTGCCATCAAAAGAAAAGCTCCTCGATTTTATTACAATATGATCACGCGAACATTGTATCATTGATCATATAATGGAATCTTACTTTGATGCGTTTCACACAAAGAAGCATAAGAGGCGCTCAAAGAAGCTCATGACGGTACATGTGGAGCTCACCAACCTGGCCCTAAACTAGGAGATCGGTTGCAAAGACTTGGCTACTACTGGCTGAAGATGATTCATGATGCCATCGCTTATGCTAAGCAATGCCATACCTGTCAGATCCACGGTGACTTCATCCATCAAGCACTTGGACATCTTCATCCAACATCCTCTTCATAGCCATTTGAGATGTGGGGGAATAGATGTTATCAGACCAATCAGCCCTCTAACATCCAAAGGACATCGCTTCATCTTGGCCATATCTGACTACTTCTCTAAGTGGGCGAAAGCCGTTCCCTTGAAGAAAGTAAAGACATCAGAGGTGATCAAATTTATCAAGCATCACGTGCTCTGTCGCTTTGGCGTACCCCAAAGAACTGTCCACAATAATGGGTGCCAATTCATCAGCCAAGCAATCCAGAGGCTCTATAATAAATTTAGAATTTAAATTGTGTCATCAATAGCATACTATCTAGTTACTAATGGTCTTGCAGAAGCCCTTAACGAGACTATCGGAAAGCTTCTCAAGAAGTTTGTCTCAAAAAGCCAATGCGACTGGGATGACAAATTAGGTGAGTGCCTCTGGGCTTACTGCACGATAGTAAGAACCCTGACAAAGGCTACGTCATTTTCTTTACGTACGGATGTGAAGCTGTACTTCTACTAGAGATCTAAATTCCATCTATGCGAGTTGCCTTGATAATCAGGATGACAGACGAGGAGAAGCATCAATTGTACCTCCAAGAGTTGGAAGCGTTAGATGACAAACATCTGGAAGCCTAACAGCAAATCGAGCTCTATCAAGCTTGGATTTCTAGAGCCTTCAATAAGAAAGTCAGAGAACGAATTTTTAAGAAAGGCGACCTTGTCTTAGCTATTAGAAAACCCATGATTATGACATATAAGACGAAAGGAAAATTCTGACTCAAATAGGAAGGACCATTTGTAGTGGAGTCAGTCTATTCAAATGAGCACACCGCCATATAACTCCGGATGGCGTTACACTCATGATGCCGATCAACGACAGGTTCCTAAAAAAATACTACCCTTAAAGAGATACTTCTCATGATCAAGTTAACACTACACCTTTGATTGAAGCTTCACTCTGATCAATCAGATAGATTAGGGTTTGAGATCTAAGATGTTTGAGAGAGCGCGAAAGAAAAGCATCCTCATTTAATAGATTACATCACAGTCGATCGATGCCGAGCTGATCGAACATTGCTGACATTGTGATGCATGATGTTAACATTGAAGGAGCAAAGTTTAAAACTTCAGTTTAAGCTTTATTACTCTTCTCATGATCAGGTTAACACTACACCTCTGATCAAGGCTTATCTTGATCAATCGATGATCAGTGTTTAAGATTCAAGATGTTTAGAGAGCATCAAAGAAAGCTTTCTTATTCAATGGATCGCATCACGGTCGATTGATGCAGAGCAGACCGAACATTGCTGACATTGCGATGCATGGTGTCAACGTTGAAGGAGTAAAGTTAGAAACTTCAATTTTAGCTTTGTCACTCTTCTCATGATCGGGTTAACATTACACCTCTGATCGAAGCTTCACCCTGATCAATCAGATGGATTAGGGTTTGAGATCCAAGATGTTTGGAAAAGCACCAAAGAAAATCTTCCTCATTCAACAGATCACATCACTGTCGATCGATGCAGAGCCGACCGAACATTACTAACATTGTGATACATGATATAAAAATTGAAGGAGCAAAGTTAGAAACTTCAGTTTTAGCTTTGTCACTCTTCTCATGATCAGGTTAACATTACACCTCTGATCGAAGCTTCACCCCGATCAATCAGATGGATTAGAATTTGAAATCCACGATATTTGGGAGAGCGCCAAAGAAAAGCTTCCTTATTCAATGGATCACATCACGGTCGATCGATGTTAAGCCGACCGAACATTGCTGACATTTTGATGCATGATGTCATTATTAAAGGAAGAAAGTTAAAAATTTCGGTTTTAGCTTTGTCACTCTTCTCATGATCAGGTTAATAATACACCTCTAATCGAAACTTCACCCTGATCAATCAGATGGATTAGATTTGAGATCTAAGATGTTTGGGAGAGTGCCAAAGAAAACCTTCCTAATTAAATGGATCACATCATGGTCAATTGATGCTGAGTCGACTGAACATAGGTGATATTATGATGCATGATGTAAACATTAAAGAAAAAAACAAAGACAAAATGTTAAGTTTTTAGCCTTGTCACTCTTCTCTAGAATATAGACATGCACCCATCTTCAACCTAGAAGACTACGTCATATTTTAAAGTCTAGCATGCCTAAGCAACAGTTTTAGGCACTCTTCTTTCTAATCATTCCTCTCGATATAGAAGGATGGCTTATTTAGCCTGACTTTTCCATATGTAATAGTGGCATGTCTCCCTTCTCCTGTTCAGTTGATCGAAGCTCAACCCAATGGCAAGGCATCCAAAAAGTCAGATGAACGGATCGAATGAGTTTATCTGATGGCTTGTCAAGTCAAACTCATTGAAAAAAGTTCGTGATGCATCTTTGCAGATTCTTTCCATTACTTTCACATTCATATCAAGATGTGATGATCAATCGACTCTTATTGTGGATGGTTTATCAAGCCAAACTTATTGAAGAAAGTTAGTGAGGTATCTTTGCAGAACCTTTCCATTACTTTCACATTCATATCAAGTTGTGGTGATCAATCGCTCTCATGTGGATAGCTTATCAAGCCAAACTTATTGAAGAAGGTTCGTGATGCATCTTTGCAGAACCTTTCCATTGTTTTCACATTCATATCAAAGTATGGTGATTGAATGAGGATCAAAGAGGACTCCACGAGGAAGGTTAATCTCAGGACAAAATCTCCACAGAATCCATATTCACCTCCTTGATCCTCTAACTCATCTGCACAGTGAGAACCCAAGAGGTACACTACGCTAATCCAACGCCTCCAATGGCTAAAAGATAGAGGAAACAGTTGGCCTTTAAGCCTAACGAAAAATTCTTGACAACTCATCATGCTGAAAGAAATAGCATGGCTAGCCAAACTTAAAGATATACCAAACCTATTGATAACTGAGGGTTTGCTAAAAATTTTGAGGGACCTGATTCCGCCTTCCCCTTCAAAATCCCTTACCAGTTCCCGTCCCTAGAATGGTAGTACCACAAAAAAGCTGTAATTGTTTTCCCTAGTGAAATAATCACAGATCAAACCTGTCATGTTAACATTATACTTGTGGTATACCCCATTATTTGGTTAACATTATACCTCTAACAGTGATTTACCTTAATTTATTCAATGGATAAAATTTTAAGTTGTAAATATACTTCAATAGAATGACAAGTCCACTATATTGCTCAAATCGCAAAATTTCTCTGTCAAGTTAATATCACATCTCTAACCAAAATTGCTCATATCGCAATACAAATCCCTGTTAAGTTAATATTATACCTATGACAGTGATCTCTCGACTTTCGGGACGTTCGATACTAAGTTAAAATATCACACCTCTAGCATCCATTTCATTGTTAAGTTAAATACTACACATATGACAATGATCTTCCTCGAGCTTTCTCATTGAAACTAAGATGTCCAATGCTAAGTTAATATCACACCTCTGACATTCATCCCACTGTCAAGTTAACACTAAACCTATGACAGTGATTTTCTCAGTTTTTTCAATGAAAACAAAATCTTCTTGATGCTAAGTTAACATCATACTTGTAGCACATATCCTTATAAAGTTAATATTGCACCTCTGGCAATTCATTTGCTCAAACTGTAAATCTAAACTCGTAACGTTAACATTATACTACTGACGGCAAAAATTTTCATAAATCCCTAGTAGATCAAACTCCTCTAGTTATTCTTATCAATGAATAGCAATTCCATAAATTTCATTTAAATCATGAATTCAACCCCTGTCAAGTTAATATCACACCTCTGACAGTAACCTTCTTAAATTTTCTAACAAAATTACCAAATTTTGAGTTGTTATGTTAATCATCACCTCTAACAATCAACTTCAATAACTTTCGTTTGTCTAATTTTCAAACATAAAAAGAAAATAAAGACAAGATAAAGGCAAAATTATCACTTTTATTATTCATATCAAAATTATAAAAGTGATACAAATACTCTCTTATTCAATAAGATGGAGTGTTACAAAAAAAGAAAAGGAAAAAAATTATTCTCGCTCAGCAATAGATTTTATTTGATCCTTAAGGTGTTGGATATTCTCCTAGTGCGCCTTCTCGACCTCAGCCAGAGCCTGGGCCCTCAACTTTTTCTCTGACAAAAATTTCTTCGAGACCAGTTGTGTCCGAACGGCTTCCAACTCAGAAGAGTGATCATTGAGTTTCTTCTGCACTTGATGCTTGGTGGTCTCAAGCTCCTCCATCTTCCTCTTTTTGTTTGCAAGCTTCAGTTAGTAATCTTGAATTAAGGCTTGCGCCTTAGCAATTGTCACGCGAGCACTTGCAATGACATTCTCCGCAGTTTTAGAAACGACTTTGGATTGATGGATGTCATCGATTAATCTCTGATAGCTGACCATGGAGTCATCAATGTGATGGGTGCACTCAGCTATACGCTCCTCAATCTCCTTCAGCCCCGTTCTTGGGTGGCGGGAGGTTGTCTGACACCCATTGAGTATCAGCAACTGGACTGGCATTCTCTAAGCTCTTCAGATCCTTCGAGTATGTACCCAGTTGCTCGACCAACACCTGGTACACTTTCGCTCGATTAGAATCTCCAGTCTGCTTGATATTTTTTGACCTAATTTTCAAGGAGTGACCGTACAAACTCAAAGGGGCTTCTCTCAGAGAGTACCAGTTTGATGTAATACTTCATCATCATGAAGAATTACTCCACTATTTGGAGGGTAAACGCTTCCATGATGTCTATAACTGGTGCTGGCATCAGCAGAGCACTTTCTAATCTAGTTTCCATGATAGCGGTGATGGTACTCTCATAAGGTGGAGATGATCAACTCGTCTCTCCTAGGAGTACAGACACGAGTTGACCATAAGTTGTCGCATCTCTGAGGTCACCACAAGAGCTTCAGAAGTTGGAATTATAGTGGCTTCTTGGGTAACGGCCTCCAGAGTAGGCATCATCACAGAAGCTCTATCCACCAGGACTTGGATAGAATGCTCCTCTGTACTGGCACTAATGGTAAACTCTTCTACTTGGACCGGTACAGTATCCTCTGCAATCATTTTAACTAACAATTGATAATGACAATACTAACAGGCAAGAACATCAAGACATTTTGATATATTACTGAGTCAAGGAGTGAGAGATGGCAAGTCGTCTAATTGAGAAGAACCTCCTATCGCACTGGTTGTACTCACTGGAGTTTCCTCAATGCTAATCTTGGGAACTTCTTACCCTCTGGCTGGGTCAGTTTCTCAATAATTTCAGCAATATTTGGGGAGGTATCACCTTTAGCGGTAGCGATAGCCCCTGTAGATGTCGACCAAATAAGTGTCAAAACAATATCTACATGATTAGAAAGAAAAAACTGATGATTGGGATAGAAAAGAATACCCTTAGTAGTTAATTGGAGAGAACAATATCTCCTCCTCCTTCTGAAGTCATCAAAGATATTGATGCAACTTTCAGTTGAGGTTCCTCCGCAACTTCTACCCCTACTAAACGGCAGGGCCTCTACTATGCCAACTCTGAATGAATGGAGGGGCCACCTCTTCCTCTTCCTCGACATCTTTATTACCTGAGATGATATTTTTAAGGCACACCCTTGACCGAGACACTCCCTGTGATAGAACTTCAGCTTCGGACCCTTTTCGTGCCTTCTTCCGATTCGAGTTACCTTCAGAGGAGGATGATCAGGTATGCTTCGCTGCGACTTGGCAAGATTTTCTATCAGAACATTTTTCAATGGTTTCTTCACCACGTTTTGACTCTTGAGATACTTCATATCTACCAACCTCTTTCTCAGCCTCTAAATATTCGTTCATCCCCCATATCCAGGAAGCATTGGGACTTCTCAGGGCATTGTACGTAGATTTGATAGCCTTGATGCATGAAGTGTTTATTCCAAAATCAGGCATCATATTGGCAATGATGCACTACATACAGAAGTCGAGACTCATGTAGGAGTTGGGAGTCTTTTGAGGGAGACTGAAGATGGCCCCTGTCCCTCCAACTGAACTGCAGTACCACGCCCAAGCACCTTCAAATAGATTCCCGCTAAAATAACGACTCGCATCTGGATTTTTGATATACAATTTATCGTATCCAAATTGCCTGGAAAACGACTGGGCATGTACGGTTCAATCGTGCATGTATTGCCTTATCGAAAGACCAAATACCCAGGCCGGACGTTAATTAACCAGAAGATCCCAGAAGAAGAGTGTGAATATGTCCGGACTTGTGAAGTCCCTGAATTAATCCCCATAAGACACGTCGAGGATATCGGGGAAACACCTGGCAAACTGATAGGTTGATCCGCTCAGAATAGCTCTCCGGATAAAAAACATATAAGAGTTGATCCAACTCGAGTTCTCCAACCTCTGCACGAACGACACGAAACCTTCTGATGCTTATATCGCGATCATCAACGATGGGCAATGCATAACATACCGGGCCTTCAGGTATATGTATGGCAGCTCGACTCTAGGATTGGGCATTTTAAGTTGGGGATTGCCATTTTGGTCCATGAGCGGGTTGCCCTCTTTATCCATGAGAGCCTCCACCTAATAGAAGTATCTCGTCAGCATCTGCGCCCACTTTGAATGCAGCCCACCATTACTGGGAGAAGGGCAATAGACTGGCCATGCACCAATAAAACTATCGGATACACCACATCAACAACAATTACTTCATGAGGGAGTGTTGGCACCACACGTCATTTCAGCTATATCATCAAAAATCCCGCCAGTAAAGCTCTGTCGGAAATTGGGACTTTGGCTTGATGATGAAAACTTTTAAAAACTACATCAGATTTTAAAGTATCATCATTTGACTCCGTGGTGTATGAGTTGTTGGATGCGTTAATCCTTTCTTCAATCTCTTCATCTATGCTGGCGCCAAATGAGTTACTGGGCGTCTTGTCATTCAGACCATAGAAAAGATAGCTCACCCATGCCATTTGCTTAATTCCCATAGACCTCCATCTGGTTGTCTATGCACAAATATGAAAGTGACACAGTACTTCCCAGTAGGTCTCATAGACCAAAGGATCATCCCTCTTCAATAGATGTAGCTCCTCTGTAGATGGGACATATTCTTGATAAGTAGTGTTCTCTATCACCAGCCTTGAGATTTCGTACATCTCATGCAAGGAGAACCCTATCTCTCCGACATGAGTGAAGAATAAACACATCTCTGGATTATAACGCTCCAAGACGGCATAAAAATGATGATTGCTTTGTGGGATACAGTGCATGACGGCCCTGACAGCCCCATATAAGCCCGCTTTCCATAACAAGTCTTCAAACTATGCAAGGGCCAAGCTCACCATCCTTGACCACCATTACTTCTCTGTATAGTGAATATATCCTATCCTATTGCATGGAATTCACTAGGGGAAATTATCCTTCGCGGCCATAAACAGATTGATAAAGGTAGCCGCTCGCTGAGGACTCTCTCCTGTCGGATACTCAGATCTGACCAACCCAAGTTGTAATCTGATACTTCTCTACCATGGCCGCTGGTTAAGTGGCGCTAGCACCAATCTTCCCCAGAGAAAACACCTGACAAAGACTTGATGAACTCTCAGTCCATCAGTCGGTGTACAGACATGTGTTGCAAATACGACAAGGGAAACATCCGCTCCATATTAGGCAGAAAGAACCTTAGTTCCCAATCTGACGAAGCCATTTGTAATTCCTGTCATACAGTACTTCCTCATCTTCATCAATTGAATCGCCAAAGAAGAAGTCCAGCTTCCTTAGTAGAATACAGGAGTCTGATTCAAACCGCCCGTCCAAGAAAAATTCTCGAAAAGTTTACATGCTGGCCCTGCTCAGCTTTGTCTGTCGCTCCCGGATCTTCCCAGTAAACACTGGAGAAGTCTTCCAGAGGTCGGAGGCTAAAGTCGATGTTTAGATATGTACCACCCATGTGTCCAAAGTGACACTTCTTAGATAGAGGATCAGAAGAATATCTTACTGCAAAGAAAAAAAAATACAAAGTCAGTATCTTGAAGACATTGAAAGCATACGGAGTATTGAAGTTCAAACACAAGGCTCAACACATGAGACTCGCGTTCAAATAACTAAAATGTGAGGCTCACATGAAGCCCGTGTTTGGACTTCACAATTAGAAAGTTTTTATAAGTCCTGAGACTCAAACGCGAGTCTCATAAAGAAACTCGCGTTCAGAAGCCTCAAAACGCGAGGTTAATTAGACTCACATTTAATTCATAAACGCGAGGGTCGCGTAGACATGACGAAACACGAGGATCATGAAATATGCATTTTGGACATCAACTCAATAGCTGTGTTTACAAATCAAACACGGGTATGTGAGCCCCGCGTCAACTGTTCAACTTCAACAGATGTTTCAAAACTTCAAGAAGAAGTTAAGAGACAAAGCTCTTCGTATTCTCAATAATGGCAAAAGCCATTCTACTTACCAGAAATGAGAGCTTCCTGAGGGGAAGACCGGCTATGGCGGTTGGCGCAGTGGCGCCACTTGAAGAAGAAGCAGAGTGCTTGCTTTCTGGGGCCATTTGCCTCATGAAAATCTGTGAGAAGATTTAAAGAAAGCTCGAAGCTTTATGGGCTCTGAAAAAGCTCAAGAGCTTTTGTGTAGACACAGGTCTGGAGGAAGAATATAGTCAAATGATGACTGTTGAAAAGACTACTGCTCTTTTTATAGGCTTTTCAATGGTCGAGAGACGTGACGCATATCTCGAGCTCAATCTGAGCAAGACACGCGTCCAACGCGGCGTTCGCGTTAAAGTAATGTCCGCGTCTGGAAACATCCCAAGCGATCTTCGCGTTTCAAGTACAACTGCCATAGTTGCGTCTAAACATCAATTGAGAGTCGCATTCCAACATCAATTGAGGGTTCCGTCTGGATCGCGTTTCAATAAGGATCACGTCTTTATTGAAATTCGTGTCCGAAGAAGACCAACATGACAGTCCCGTCTTCATCAAATGACAGCCACGTTCTCTCCCCAATGCAAAAAGTATGTCCCTACTTTTGCAATCAGTTCAACAGTACGCAATCAGTTCAATATTACATTGACAAAAGTAATCGACAACTCTACCGACACAATAGTACACCAACAAACAAACCAGAGCTTATACAGGTGCTAGACTGAGTTTCTAAGACACTTGTGATAATCTTCCCTGGAGGCTTCAAGCAGTTCAATAGTACACTCGCGAAGACTAAAATCTAGACAAAACAAGCTCGGGGTAACTCAAAAGATTACCAGTCTAATCATGAAAAGCCTGAAATTAGTGTGGAGTTCAAAATATTTCGAAATCCATTTCAGTCAACCGTGGAGTTTCAAAAACTTGGGGGGGGTTCTGTAGGTTGTCTAAAAATCATTAAGGATAAGTGTAAACTGTCTAAAAATCATTTAAGACAAGTCATTAGAGAACAAAAGTCTATATTCCAGACGAGAGGCTAATCATAGCCACTAGTGTAATGCCAAGACGCAGAGCATGAAGCCCGCACCTCAACATTAGTACAGTACCAAGACGCGAGGGTCGAAGCCCGCGTCCCAGTTGCACTGTAATAACCAGGACGCGACTCGAAGCCCACATCCTTACATCGGTATAGTATCAAGACGCGAGGGTCGAAGACCGCGTCTCGACATCACTACAATCTTAAGACGCAGAGCCTGAAGTACGCGTCTGGCAGAGTTCAAAACCTACGTCTAGCAAGGTTCGGAGTCGGCATCTGAAACGCGAAGAGTTAACCCCATTATGGAGAAGTTTTAGGGACAGTTTTACCCCTGAAACCTTTATAAATAACTCAATTCGCTACTGAAGAGGATCAGAGATTTTGGAAAAATCAGAATCTTTAGCTGAGGAATAGAAAAGAGTTCAACTCTTTTAACAACTTGCTGAGTACAAGTTTGTTCTTGCCTCAAGTCTCTTTGAGATTTTATTGGACAGGAGCTGTGCTACTCCGTCCATAGTCAGAAGAGAAGATTCCCAGAAGATTATGACGTTTACCCGATTATAGGAAAACAAGATTCACTTTTCATCGCTATATCAAGAACCGAGCATTAAACAAAGAGAAGATTTGAGCTTGAATATCTTCTCTCTCTTGTAATTGGGATTGTTTGAGATTGTTGTAATCTTTCGTTGATTCAAGAAAATTTTATTATGATCCCCTAAATTTTCTCGGTCCAAACAAGAGATGGCAACTCCACTGGGGACTACTTTCTCTACTGATGAGCAAGTCGTGGCGTAAGGTGACGTCACCTGCATGGGAAGAATGGTCGAATTGCTTGTCATGAAATTTGATCAGGCAAAGCATGAAGAGTTCCTCTCTTTCGGCTCCAAAAGCCCAAGGGCGTGGCAGTACCGCAAAGTCTCTTTAGAGATCTGCTCCGGGGTCCCTTCGGAGGCTTCTCTGAACACGGCCTATGCAGAGAGCATCATTGCTGGCCATATCACACGTAACACCCGCATCAATGTTTCTCACGAGACCCGCGAGGCCAACGTTATTGAGGGTCAAACCGGCCACACCCGTCCTCTTCCTCAGCTCCAGGTTACCAGGGGTTCTCAACAACCCGTACTGCGTAACCGGAATACCGAACTCGACAAAAGCGACACGAGCGTCAACTACAAATGTAAGAAGCTAGGACAACTATCTGTCCAGTAGATACAGAACGTAAGGCTCAGGCCCGCGTCGCTTCTGAGTTACGTTAGACGCGCGAAGTCTGCGTGTGGAGACCAAAACGCGAAGCTCAAAAGGCTTGCATTTCTGAGGCTTCACCTCTCAAACGCGACGTTCAGTAGTGCAAGGCCCGTGCCTCTTCTCAGAGACACGAGACCCACATCTCTACAATAGAATGCGAGACTCAAAAGGTCCACATTTCTTAAGTGTCACTAGCCATATGCGACAATCAGCAACACGAGGTCCGTATCTCTTCTCAGCAGAGGCACGAGACCCGCGTTTCAAAGCCAAAACGCGAGAGTCGCGTTCGTTCTACAGAATGTGAGCTCCATATTTTTGAACCCTATATTTCAGATCTGCGATGCAAGGATGGCTCTTAGAAGCTGAAAAGCCCTCAAAAAATCCGAGGCTAATCTCTTTGATCCCCTCCGACAAACCTAAGAGATTATTTGACAAAGAAAAGGAGTGCTAATCAGATTGCTCCATCATGCTGCTGTGGATGGCTCATCACGGCAATGCTCTCTGAATGTCGCTGCAGCTCACATGTGAGCAAGCAGTCAGAATTCAGATGGTTAACCTCAACCTCCCAATTAGCTAATAGGCGGCGTTGTTCCCACAGAAAGAGAAACTTTTCCAATACGGAGTATCCCGAAGTCACTGCAAACATGGAAGGTCCAAGCATTACGCCAAGCAGAAGTAGGAAAAAATAACTTACAGTAAGCTCTCATGAGTCTGAGGACGAACTGGAAGGAGTGTATCGCCATACCCACACTCTAACTGGCATAGTATCCCCAGTTGACTACAGTGCCCTGGCCTGGGGCATTGAATTAAGTGAATCACACTCTGCCATTGCGGAATCACAGCCCTCGAACTCTTCTGTAGAGAAGAAAGCCTTCGCGTATATGACAAACACTCCTGAGGAGACGACCAGGCGCTTAGAACAACAAGCTCAGGTCCAGAGGGAACAACTCGATATGATTCGCGCCCAACAAGAATCTATCGATACCCTCAAGTAGATGCTTGCACAATTGCTTAAGGATAAGAAGAAGTCAGAGGCCAAGCTTCTTCTAAGAAGTCTAAAGGCAAGCAGAAAGAAGGAGAGAGCTTATCCTCTGTGCATATAGAGGAGGAGGAACAGTCCAACTCCAAGTCTCTAAGTCTTCATCTGAAGAAGGAGGCAATTCAGAGAATGGGGGCACTCATTCTAAAAGAATGAATAAACTAGAGCAGCGTCTGGAAGCCCTCACCAATCGAAAGGTCTCCAAGAAGCAGGAGTGGTCCAGCCATATTCGGCAGAATGAGATCTTGTCCCGTATCCTTCCAAGTTCAAAGCTCTGACCCTACAGGCCTTTGATGGCAAAGGGTCACCGAACCAACATATCTACTACTTTAAGTCTCAGAAAAGGAACATAGTAGCAAATGATACCATCTTGACGCGTTTGTTCATCGGCACTCTGAAAGGACTTGCCTTGAATGGTTCATGAAACTCCTCGAAGACTCCATCAAGAACTGGGGTGATTTGGAAAAGCTTTTCCTTACACGCTTCTTCAAAAACGATTCAGAGGTTACCAAGCTAACTCTCCTGGCAACAAAGCAACGAAAGGGAGAGTCGACCAAAGCATTTGTGGAGAGTTTTTAGAATATGGCGCTCTGATATCCTAACGGTATAACCCAGGCCACCCTGGTGGAAACATGCCGTTACAATTTGTAAACTTCGCTCCTAGACCAGATAGGAGTTGCTGAAAGCCGCACCTGGAAGCAGTTGGTCCAGCAAGGTGAACAGGCAGAAGAGATTGTCGCCAAGGTTAAGGCAAAAGAAAACAAGCCTAGGCCCGAAAAGTCGACAAGGCGCATGTCATAAGTATCTTTCCCATCAAAAAGGAAGGATACATTGGCAACAGAGATAAAATCTCCCGTTAAACCTCAGCTGACCAGAGGGGGTGGTTCTTTAAGTCAACCGTGCGCCAACAAGCAGTACTCCTTCAAGGATGAGCATGTTGATTCGTTGTTCAAGTTACTCAACAAGAGCAACAGATTAAAGCTTCCTGAAGTTAGACGCCCTGAGAGGTCGGCAAGACCGACAATCCCAACTACTGCTTGTATCATAGGATGCTGGGGCACCCTCTCAAGAGCTGTTACATCTTCAAAGACATCCTCCAGGCTTTGATTAATGCAGAGGTGCTTAAGCTCCACCCAGAACAGAAGAAAGTGACGGCAAACATGATGTCATTTCTTCAGTTCGGGGATCAACCTCCGACACCGGCCGAAGTAGTTTCCATCCCGAAAGGGGAACTAAGGATGATCAATACAGATTCACACCACTAGTAAGAGAAAGGTCACGTGCCTGTTCCTACTCCTCAGGGAGGGATTATGTGGGTTCATCCCGACCTTGTAGAAGGCCAACAGTGAACTACTATTACCAACAGGAAGTCCAAAGGCAAGGCAAAAGCTTCACCTTGCAATGTGGTGTGTGCCTCTTCCTAAGAAGCAGAGACTGATGTCCCCTCACTAATCGATTCAGAGGAGGAGACAATCGTCCTTACCGCAGAGCTGAATGCACCACTCGTGGCTAAAACTCATTCGAGTCAGTCGTATTTGAAGAAATACGATGATTTGGCGGCAAATCTGCTTAAACCTACTTCAGAGCCAACCAAGTCATCCACGAAGCAACCTGTGGAGAAGCAGAAGGAGCTTCGGTATTCCAAGGCTCTCCCGAAGGAGAACGCGAAAGGATCTTAAACACCTTACCACTTTGACATCTTGGCTCAACTGGCCAATATCCCGGCTAGGATCACCCTTTACGAGCTCCTGAGGCTATCAAAGTCAACACGAGAAGCTCTGAGGAAAGCTCTAGCTGATGCTGAGGTCTTCATAGCCCAGAACCCGGCTGGACCATAGGAGGAAGACGAAGAAGACTGCCTCCATACCTCTCAATATGCCCCCTGCATCACCTTCACGCCAGACGACATGCAGGTCAAAGGGAAATATGATAGACCCCTGTACTTCACAGGGTATATTGGATCAGCTGAAGTGAGCCGCATTCAAGTAGATCCAAGATCCACGTTAATGGATCATCTAGCACTTAGGGATCCCTACTCACCGATTGAGCACCACCCAAACCACTATTTATGGTTTCAATGCCAATGGTACGCGCCCAATGGGAAAGATCTAACTCAAGTGTCAGATTGCGTCCTGAGATCTGAAGTGACGTGCTATGTGATTTACGCCGACGCTTTATACAATTTGCTACTGGGACGACCGTGGATTCATCGTAACTCCATCGTCCCCTCCACTCTCCATCAAGTCATGAAGTATATTGACAGAGATGGGAAAATTTGAATGTTGATCGCTAAAGGGCATCTATTTAAGGGGGTAGAGAACTACTTCATAGACTCCCTCCTATACTATGATTCTCTGAAGACGAATGAGAATCCCCGCTAGAGGAACCAGACTCTGGTAATGAAGCTGACATTGAACCAAAGGCAGATGAAGAATGTCTTTGGGAGCTAAACCCACTTGTAACGAGCGTTAATAAGCTCGATATCAATAACCCGCCAATGATATAGGCGAGTGATATATTAATGAAGAGTTAGATTGGCTTACTTTTCTGTGTTTGCCTCTAATTTCGTGCCATCAGATACTAGTACCGATGTAGATGATGACCCCTGGTCGGCAATTGGTACTCTGACATCATTGCATGTACCGGTGAGGTCATCTCTCACGGCATATCAAGGCATCAGTTATGTACAAGGATCGTTATTCATGGTCACAGCAAGACGCAAAGGCCAAAGACCAATCCTTTTTGGAAGAGTCGAGTCCAAATCAATGACTCATGAAGACTCTGAAAGTGACGATGAATCTCCTTAACTCTCTCATTATGAGGCAAATGTACTCAGAATGATGGAGAATATAGGGTACGACCCAACAAATGGTCCTAGCTTGAACTTTGGCAAAGGAAGGAGAATACTGCTTCGATCCTTCATTCCAAAAGGGAAATCCCCTGATTATTATCATCGAACTCGTAGGGGGTTGGGCTATATGTCAATTCCAATCTCATCGGCCCCTGAGTCGAAAGAGTCATTATATCACTACCGCTCATCAGGCACATCATCGTGGGAGTAAGATGTCAGTGTCGGCAGCATCTTCAAAATAATCTCGGTAAATATGGTTTCAACAAGCCACCCGAAAGATGAAAATGAAGAAATGATTCAGTCAGATACAGATCCTTGGATCAGACACCTAAACACTCTCTAGGATATTCGCTTCGAACAACATGAACCACCCACAGAGGATAAGTCACCCAGATCAATCTTGGAGATGAGGCTAATCTTAAGCCCATATTTATAAGCGAAAGCTTATCACCCTCTGAGAAGGAAGATCTAATATCTCTTTTGCGGGAGTATATAGATGTTTTCGCTTTGAATTACGAGGATATGCCTGGGCTTGATCCTCAAGTAGTTATGCATCGCCTCAACATCAATTCGAATGTGAAACCAGTCAAACAACAGTAACGATGGTTCCATCCAGAAATAATGGAAGCAATCCAGTCGGAAGTCAAGAAGCTTATAGACTCCGATTTTATCAGGGAGGAACAACACCCTGATTGGGTAGCCAATATCGTCCCCGTTACCAAGAAAAATGAGAAGATTTGGGTTTGCATTGATTTTCGTAATCTAAATGAGGCATGTCCTAAAGATGAATTCCCCCTTCCAATCACAGATGTCATGACCGACAGCACGTGTGGGTTTGAGCGGATGTCCTTCATGGATGGATTCTCGGGATACAATCAAATTAATATGTACCCTGATAATGAAAAGCATACATCTTTCAGGATGCCATTGGGGGTGTATTGCTATACTGTCATGCCCTTCAAACTAAAGAATGTGGGGGCAACATACCAGAGAGGTATGAATGCAATTTTTCACGAGCATATATGCAAAACAATGGAATGCTACGTCGACGACATTCCAGTAAAAAGCCGTGTCAAAGGCAATCACATGGCAGATTTGAAGACAGTATTCGATATCATGCGGGCACATCAGTTAAAAATGAATCCCACCAAATCCTTCCTGGGGTAGCTAGTGGTAAATTTCTAGGGTTTGTTGTTACATCCCAAGGAATCCACCTTGACCCAGAGAAAGTCCGCGCTGTCCAGGAGATGCAACCTCCAAGGAATCTCAGGGAGCTTAGAGGATTACAAGGGTGATTAGTATATATCCGGAGGTTTATCTCTAATCTCTCAGGACGATGCCAACCCTTCAACAAATTGACGAAGAAGGGTGTTTCATTCATTTTTGACGATGCTTGCCAACAAGCGTTCGAGGAAATCAAGTGGTACCTCACGCAATCACCTGTCCTTACAGCTCTGGTGCTAGGAAACCTTTCATGATATACGTCCGAGCAATGGATCATTCTTTAGGAGCTTTGCTAGCCCAGAATAATGACTAAGGATACGAGAAGGCAATCTACTATATGAGTGGAACTATGATCGGAGCCGAACATCGGTACAATCTGATCGAAAAGGAATGTTTGGCGTTGGTATTCGCCGTCCAGAAAATGCGACACTACTTGGTAGGCCAAACTATACATGTCATATCAAAAGTCAATCCTATAAGATTGCTTATAACAAAGCCATCATCACTAAATGGTCGATTGGCGAAATGGACCATATTATTCTCCCAATATGAGATGCAATTCCTGCCGCAACAAGCCGTGAAGGGACAAGCGGTGGCAGATTTTCTTGCTGAGCATCCAGATCTAAGGGCAACCAAACTTTATGAGGATCTTCCAGATGAGGTCGCTGAAGTTTGCTTGACCCAGACATCTTTCGAAGGACAGTTGTGGAACTCTTGTTCGACGGTGCGTCAAGAACTGGTCCGCGAGGAAATATCATAGCAGGAGCGTGGGTAGTCCTTATCTCCCCACAGAACTACGTAATCCCTCGTGCATTCTCATTAACTGAGCCATGTTCCAACAATGTAGCTGAATACAATGCTATCTTGATCGGGATACAAATCGCCGATGAGATTGGCGCTAAAAATCTCGAAGCATATGGTGACTCAAAACTCATCGTTAATCAAGTTCGCAGGGAGTACGAAGTCTGACATGAAGACCTAGTACCCTATTATAACGCAACTATCTACATGGCTGAGAGGTTCAGAAACTTTTACATCGACCATGTACCTCGCCAGCAAAATGTGCATGCAGATGCTGGCATCTCTCGCTGCTTCCTTAGCTCTTCCAGCCGGAGTAGTAGAGAAGATACTCGTCTATAGCTATGACCTATATTGCCCAAGATTCACTTTTGAAGACCACCAAAAGCTGACAGGAGACTATCAAGTCAAAGAAGCTCTAGAGACTTTAACAGGTGCAGAGCTCTGGGATTCGCGATTCCCATACATCGACTATGCATTGTACGACATCTCTCCTGATGACCCCAAAGAGGCGGCTGCCATTAGAAAGAAAGCCCCTAAATTCTATTACAATGCGATCACAAGAACACTGTATCGCCGATCACATGATAGGATCTTCCTCTGCTGCTTGTCACAAAAGGAGTCATAGGAAATACTTAAAGAAGTGTATGACGGCATGTTTGGGGCTCACCAACCTGGTCCAAAACTTGGAGATTGACTCTGAAGACTGGGGTATTATTGGCCACAGATGATCCCTGACGCCATCACTTACGCCAAGCGATGTCACACCTGTCAGGTCCATGGTGACTTCATCCACCAGGCACCAGGATATCTTCGCCCTACAACTTCTTCCTGGCCATTTGAAATATAGGGAATGGACGTAATTGGCCCTATCAGTCCACCTTCAGCCAAAGGACATCGGTTCATCTTAGCCATGTTGACACTCTAAAAAAAGATAGGATTCCTAACTGCCTGAACAATGTCTAACTTGTTGACATCTATAAAAGACAAGTGGCAGACAAGCCGACGGCCAGTTCTTCACCCATCTCAAAGGGGATGAATCAGCAACTTGGACTCTACTGATCTAGTGAAGCAGATAGCAAGCCGGGTTGTCCTTAAAAGCCTGTGAGAAGGCCCAAGCAGCTCCAGGGACGCTAAGTTAGCTCAACACTTAGTCTCGCACGAGCCCACAAGATAAGTCTCGCATGAGAAACCAAAGTTGCTTAGCATCGCAGGAATCTCCTTCACAGCTTCGCTGCGAGCTAACTTACAGCTTCGCCCGGAGATACTCAGTTAACTCCGCAGTAGGTTAACTTCGCCTGAAGCCCCATGCAATTGCGCGAAAGGCTAACTGGTAGCTTCGCCACAAGTCTTATCTAGCTCCGCCGAAGAGCTTTCTTTTAACTTCGCTAGACGCTTCTCCGAGCTCCTCCATGAGCTCAACGCAACGACTCCGCTGTGGGTCTTTTATGGTCACCTTTGACCAATCAAATCTAATTGAGATCAAATTTGGCAGTTGCTTGCCATAATCTTTTGACTCTCCTAAATCAGGTGAGAAGATCAGGGGAGATCTTTTAGTTATTTGGAAAGAGTCAAGGAGTATCCCTCATTTAGCAGAGTGGATCAAGGGATCAACGCTACTTTCTATTCCTAGCTTCACGAAAGTTGTCTCTAGCCTCGCGGTAAGACAACTTTCTAGATGTAAAACAGATTGACTCAATCTGTTTTCAGATTTTCAGGGCAATTATACCCCTATTCCTCCTGATAAATAGCCTACCATAGTCTGGGAAAAGGAGAGGAGAAAAAAATAGGCCAGGATAGAGAGGAGATTAGAGACCTACTCTCTCGCTTCCAAGCAAGATTTCAGAGAATTACTTCTCTAATCAGGGTGCTAATACCCTAGGATCTTCCTCCCTCTCAAGGAATCTCCGGAACCAGGCGAGAAGTAATTCCTAAGCGGAGGCAGCTCGAGAAGTAACAAGAGGGATTTATCGACCTTCTGTTCTCCGATTCCCCGAACCAGGCGAGAAGGGAATCCCATCAGGCAACAGTCTGGTTGTCTGATTGATCGCATCGTCAAAGGGATAAAGTGATCGTGAGCTGATCAGATTCCTACCGGCACACTTCCCCAGAAATCTCAGAGGAGATCTACCTGTAATCTTCTTACTGCAAAAGAATTACTTGTAATTTAGCTCCTCGATACTTTTTTGTAAGTTTCCCCTTTGCAAAATTAATGGAAAATAAAATGGCGACTCCGCTGGGGATTTCGTTCTCCACTGCTGAGAATCAAGTGTCGCAATGCGGCGATCAGACCTTTAGGTCTATTGCTGAGACGTCGGTCATTCACTCTGGCCAAGAGAAGTTCAAACAACTTATTCCTGGGGGTAGCAAAAGTACCCCACATACACGCGAGTATAAGGAAGTCGGCATAGCCGGAGCCCCTCTGGCTATTCTTCGAAGCAAGTCTCTACTGAGACATATAAGGATCTCCGCAAGCCCATTACGGTCTTCTGGCGCAACAAGGAGACGGTGTCGCAATGCGGGGGTCAGAATTTTATGTCTGTTACCTTTAAAAATCTGGTCGTTCATTTTGACCAAGGAAAATTCGAAGAGCTCCTCTCAGAAAGTAGTCCAGTGCGCCACATAGGGAGGCATAGGAAGGTCTCAATGGCCAAGGTCTCGGAGCAGAAACTAGAAGGAGACTCCTCTCAACTCCTCTCAGCCGTGCGCATGGCTAGCCAGGTTCCGTGCGAACCTAAATCTCCCCTCCCAAAGCAGATGTGGAGGCCAAAACAGAAAGCTCTATATGAAGCTTCAGGGGTAGCTACTCCACAGGTTCGTCTGTCCCGCGAAGAAAAGGCAAGACGCATGCCTGCTTCGTCGAGACTATCATCCGCGAGGCTAGTGTTGGCCCAAAGGCCTTCCACCCTAGTTTTGATGATGATTAACTCATGTAGTTATGTTTACTAATAATCTTGTGATTTTAGTTACAGATCATTAATCAAGATATTAGTTGGTGATTAGCTTCAACAAGGAGTTTAGAAGCTTTTCATGGTGATCCGGTGCCAAAACTTAAAGATCATACATTTGCACTCGGTGGATCACGTTTGGGACCAAGCCGACTTGAAGATGGAAGATCATCAAGAAGACTTAGGTATCCTAGTTTAGTTTAGTGTGTTTTAGATCCATTTGTAAAGATAAGAATAGTTGATATGCTCAAGTGCACATAACACACACGTTTATGTTTGGATTTGGTTTTCATGAATAATAGATCAAAACAAGTTTAAATGGTTTATATGTATAGTAGATGTTTTCTATTTATACATCCATGCTTAAACTTCTTAAACAAACTTATTTTGATATGTCTATTCATGAGTTTAGGAAAATCAGATTTCCTATTGAGAAAAATCCAAGTTTGATAAAAATACATGTTTTTTGGTAAAAATGATAAAACACAAAAATAGTTCATATTGATTGATATTTGAGCTAAACTTTTTATCACATGTTTATGTTGGCCCAAAGGCCTTCCACCCTAGTTTTGATGATGATTAACTCATGTAGTTATATTTACTAATATTCTTGTGTTGTTTAAGTTTCAGATCATTAACCAAGATATTAGTTGGTGGTTAGCTTCAACAAGGAGTTTAGAAGCTTTTCATGGTGATTCCGGTGCCAAAGCTTAAGATCTTACCTTTGCACTCGGTGGATCACGTTTGGGAGCAAGTCTTCTTGAAGATGGAAGATCATCAAGAAGACTTAGGTATCCTAGTTTAGATAGTGTGTTTAGATCCATTTGTAAAGCTAGTATAGTTGATATACTCAAGTGCACAAACACACACGTTTTATGTTTGATTTTTGGTTTTCATGAATAGTAGATCAAAACAAGTTTACTTTATTTTTATGTATATTAGATATGTTCTAGATATACATACATGTTTTAAACTTGCTAGACAAACTTATTTTGACTTTCCTATTCATGTATTGAAAAATCAAGTTTGATAAAAATACAAGTGTTGGTTTTGATAAAATTTGCAAGACTCAAAAATGAATTGATATGATTGATATATGTCTTGAAATTTTTATCACTTGTTTGTGTTTCAATATAAAATGTTAAAACAAGTTTTGTGGATTTTTAGAAGACTTAAAAGATTTTTCAAAATATTTTTAAACTGTTTTTCTGACCCAGAATTCTGTTCCAGGCGTCAACCAGTCGACTACTCAACTGACCAAGTCGACTTGGGATGAAGTCGGTCGACCGGGTTGGTCGACCGACGTGCACAGATCTGTGCACGTTTGGCAGACACAGGGACGGTCGACCGTCAGGGTCGACTGGGTCTGAGAGCAGAGCTCTCTGTTTGTTTGGGTCACCGGGTTGCCCCAACGGTCACATTTCTGACCGTTGGCGGTCGGCCGGTCGGCGACCGGTAGCCTGTCAAGCTGCCACATCAGCCTAACGGCTAGTTTTCTGTTTGGCCTATATAAACCCAAATTCTTTGGGATTTTGGCCAAGGTTTTTACAAGAGAAAATTTCCCAGTTTCCCAGAGTTTAAAACAAGTTTTCAAAAGTATTTTTGGGCTTTAAACTTCCAAATTTGGTTTTGTGTATTAGGGTTTGGGAAAATCAAAAAAATAGAAATTTGGGAGATTTGGTTTGTTCTTCAATTCTATCATTTACTAGAGTTTTTCCCAAGTATTTTTCTTTGAGTTTTGTTTTCCAAACACCTAGTTTTTCCACACTTGAGCTATCTTCTATCCTATTCTATTAGGATCTTGTTTTGTGGAAAGAGAAAAGAAAGAGAGATTGTTTGAGGTTGTTGAGCCTCCAAGTTGTAAACCCTTTTCTTTGTTGGGTGCTCCCTCTTAGGTAGAGGTTGAGGTTTGGTTTGCTCCCTCTTTGGTAGAGGTGGAGATTGGTGTTTTCTCCCTCTTGGTGAGGTGGAGTTGGTTGTTGGTTTGTATCCCTCAAGTGTGAGGTGGATTGGTTGTGGTATTGGCTACGGGCCTACCCCTCGGTTGTGAGGTGGTGTTTGAGAGAGGAGTTCGGTACTCCTAGTGTTGTAACAAATCCTCTTTGTAGAGGTTCCCTCGGTGGGAGATAGTGGATTAAAAATCCTACACGGTGGTGTAGGCGGGGATGTAGAGCTAAGGGCTCGAACCTCGAAACATATCTTGGCCTTTGCGTTTGATCCATTGTCTCTCAACCCTCTCTCTCTCTTTTATTTGTGCAAAGCATCATTCTTATTGCCATATCATTCATATCATATTGCTTGTGTTGCCTTGCATCTTTCATATTATTGTATATCCATTATATGCTTGGCTTGCTTGTGTGTGTGCCTCACTAGTACTTAATCAACAAGAGCTTCACATAGCACCTCAACCCATATCTAGGGAATCAAGAGGAGTTAGTCCAGAGCCCTTCACGGGAAATTCGACTACACTTGTTGATTGTATTAGTGTATTGCAAAATTATTTTAAGCTTCCGTATTTAGCGCATTTAGTTCCTAGATTAGCATCTACACCTATTCACCCCCCTAGGTGTTTTTTCAATTGGTATCAGAGCTAGTGCTCCTGATACTTAGGCTTAACATCCTAGGAGTGAGATCCATTTGGTTGCTAATATTGTTTGCATTTGCTTGTTTTCACACTCATATAGTTTGCCATGGACTTCATGACCCCACCTAGTTTTGACCCTTCCAACATTGTTGTTTGGAAGTATAGAATGTCCTTGTACCTAAAGACCCTAGGTTTGCATGTTTTCCTTGCCGCTACCAAGAGATGTTATCTTGGTGACCGCAAGCATATAGGGGCCAATGCACAAGCCCTTGAGGCCATTAGAAGCATACTTCCTAAAGAATATCTTTTACTTGCTTCTAACTTTGATTCCGCATTTGCAGTGTGGAATATGTTGACAACCACCACCACCTCCAAGCTTCAATTGCCAATTCAACCGGAGGAGTCTAGTGGAGAATCCGAACCACAACAATGCTATACGGTCCAGGAATGACTCCCTTGAGGTACACTCGGATACTCAATTAGATAGTGCTAGTTCTTCATGTGATGATTATGATGCCCATGCTTTAAATGAAGAACTATCTATTGTTTGTGAAAAATTAATAGAAAAATATAATTTGTTGAAAAAGAAAAGTCTAGGAATTAACAATGAAAATAAAAATTTGCTTTCTAGACTTGATATTGTTTTGCAAGAGAAAGAGGAGATTTCTAATGAGAGGGATTCATTGAAATCTCAACTAGACCTTGAACTAAAAGAAAATGAATTTTTGAAATCTCAAAATGATTGTGATGTTGTTTTGAAAAATAATAATGCTTTATCTTCAAAAGTTGAATTTGTTTTAAGAGAAAATGATTCTTTGAAAAGAGAAATTGATTTTATTTCAAAAGAATTAGAAATTTGTTTAAATAAAAATAATTCTTTGAAAAATGATATTGCTTCACATGTTTGCCATGCTAGGGTAGCTTCACCTAGATCACCCATTGCATGCTTCACTTTATCTTCTAGTGTTAAAAATGATATAGATGTTTTGCAGAAAAGTGTTGATTGTTTGGGCTCCACTTTGAGCCAATGTGTTTTGGGTCATACACGCTTGGAATTTTTGTTTCGAAAGAAACAAGTTCCATCTTTTCATGCACACCCCCCACGGCATACACATGCTTCTCAAGGACACACTCCTCACATGTATGCTCATGTGTACACTTGTACACATTGTGGACGTAAGGGCCACCTTGCTAAATTTTGCTTTGATCGTATACATGATTCTAATTTAGCAAATAAATTTGTTTAGGTTAGAGAAGGTACAAACCTCCTTGGACCCAAAAGATTATGGGTACCATAGACCACCCTAAAGTTTTTGATGTAGGTGTTGGCTCTCACATGATGTGAGAGTTGCCGTACCTTGGAGTGGATGCGTTCCGAGCTTAAAGGAAATCAATTGATGCATCACTTTCAACGGAAGGTTTGGTGGAGAAGACCACCATGTTTTTGGAGACAAGGAAAGTTGCCTTCTAGGTTTTGGTAACAATTCCTAAACTCCCATTTATTACACACTTTTCATTCTTATCATTATTAGCATGTTTTGATATTTTATAGCATGTTTCATTGTCTATGGATTAGTATGTAAATACCATGTTTATTAGATCCTTGACATACATGTATAGTATTTGAGACACACATGCTTATATGAACCCATACTTAGTGTTCTCACTTTTGTTAAGCTATAATATACATCATGAATCTAATACATGTGAATTTACATAGTAATCATATTTTAGTTTATCATGATGATTTTTATATTTGTTTTTGATGCTCATGTTTTGAATATATTTTAGATGTTAGTTTTCACTAAGACTAGGACTTATACTTGTGCATATAGTGGGCCACAAATAAATCTATATATATTTGAGCTTGAATTCTTATTTGAACTCATTAGATGTGCTAGTATAGTCTAGTTTTGATGATTCATACATTTTAGACTTGTATTCATATTTTTGGATTTGTTTTATGATTGTGTGTTTCATTTCATGCATATGTGCATTTTGCCAAACCTTAAGTTATACATGTATACCCTTTGAGTCATTTGCCTTTCATGCAAATTTATATATATGGACTCAATTGTGTTTAGGGATATGTATGTATACTTATTGTGTTGACAATTCATACATATACCTTGCAATGAAATTTGTTTTAATAAAAATTTAGTTATTCATGTTTTTATGATTTCATGTTTAACTTCATGTATATGTCTATTTTATCCAAACTATTTTATACATATACATCCTTTTTGAGCCATGTGCCTTAATGCATATATTTTGTGGACTCGTTGTGTTTTGGATATGTATGTATGCTTTAATTTGTATAAGACATACATATGCTTGAAGATTAAATAGTTTAGATGATTTTTATGTTTTCATGTTTTATTGTTTAAGGAATATTGAGCTTAATGAAAAATTTTCATGATTATGATATTCACACTTTATTTGTACACTCACTTTCTATATTTACTCATGTTTTGTTTTCATGAGTCATATTTATGCCTAATTGATTAGAGTGTTGATTATCTTGTGGATTTCATGATTTATGAAAAACTTTTTGTTTTATTCCTTACTTGAAGGAGTTCGTACTAGTTAACAAAATTTTTCATTTTAACTAGTTCGTATTCTTCGTTGTGTTATGAGGTATACACATGCTATTGTTGTTATGTCAATTGGTATCATTGAACTCTTTCAATTGGTATCATTTTGATCTTTTTGTATACTCATATGTTTATTGTGTATGTATATTTTCAATTGGTATCATCTATTGGTGATTGGTACTCATTCTATTTCATACACATATACTTATTTTATTTGTGCTATTATATTTCTATATCTTGAGCACAAATCTTATTTTTGCTAGAGCTTGAACTTTATTTTTGTCTCAATTGATTTCATTTTCAATTGGTATTTTAATTCAAGCCTACGCAACGTTTTTATTTGTATTTCATAAAGGGGGAGAAAATCACGTATTTTATCTTTCAATTGGTATTTTGTATTCCACTCCTTGCTTTATGATAGAAAATAAAATTTTCAATTGATAATAATTTCTATTGGTATCTTTATGCCTTAAAGAATAATGTTTAATTTCAATTGATATCATATGTTTAAAATGTACAATTATTTCAATTGGTATCAAGATGTTGTTTTATTTTTTTAATTGGTATCTTGAGGCATATCATGTTTATAGTTGTTTGATCATACACCTTATTGACTTTGTTTTTGTTTTAGACAAAAAGGGGGAGAACATTGTTTTTATTATTTTGATTGACAAAAAGGGGAGAAAGATTTTTACCCCTCATTGACATTTTATGGTTTTGATTGTTTACCCCTTTGTTGATGATTGACAAAAAGGGGGAGAAAGATTTTGAGTTTATATGCATATTTAGTTTTGCATATATTAAGTTTAATATAGTTTAATGTTAATTGGTATCTAGAGCATGTTTTGTTTTTGAACATTTCATTGGTATCTAGAACCTCTTTATTGTTTATGCATATCTATGCATTCATGTTTAATATTCATTGCATATTTATATTTATTTGTTTTATGCATGAGTTAAGGGGGAGCTTCGTTGAAGCTTAACTTTAATCCATGCATATATAACTCTATGAGTTTTGTCATCATCAAAAAGGGGGAGATTGCTGGCCCAAAGGCCTTCCACCCTAGTTTTGATGATGATTAACTCATGTAGTTATGTTTACTAATATTCTTGTGTTGTTTAAGTTTCAGATCATTAACCAAGATATTAGTTGGTGGTTAGCTTCAACAAGGAGTTTAGAAGCTTTTCATGGTGATTCTAGTGCCAAAGCTTAAAGATCTTACCTTTACACTCGGTGGATCACGTTTGGGAGCAAGTCATCTTGAAGATGGAAGATCGTCAAGAAGACTTAGGTATCCTAGTTTAGATAGTGTGTTTAGATCTATTTGTAAAGCTTAGTATAGTTGATATGCTCAAGTGCACAAACACACACGTTTTATGTTTGGTTTTTGGTTTTCATGAATAGTAGATCAAAACAAGTTTACTTTATTTTTATGTATATTAGATACGTTCTAGATATACATACATGCTTTAAACTTGCTAGACAAACTTATTTGACTTTCCTATTCATGTATTGAAAAATCAAGTTTGATAAAAATACAAGTGTTGGTTTGATAAAATTTGCAAGACTCAAAAATGAATTGATATGATTGATATATGTCTTGAAATTTTTATCACTTGTTTGTGTTTCAATATAAAATGTTAAAACAAGTTTTGTGGATTTTTAGAAGACTTAAAAGATTTTTTAAAATATTTTTAAACTGTTTTTCTGACCCAGAATTCTGTTCCAGGCTTCAACCAGTCGACTACTCAACTGACCAAGTCAACTTGGGATGAAGTCGGTCGACCGGGTCGGTCGACCGACGTGCACAGATCTGTGCACGTTTGGCAGACACAGGGACGGTCGACCGTCAGGGTCGACCGGGTCTGAGAGCAGAGCTCTCTGTTTGTTTGGGTCGACCGGGCGGTCGACCGGGTTGCCCCAACGGTCACATTTCTAACCGTTGGCGGTCGGCCGGGCTGGCCGACCGGTAGCCTGTCAGGCTGCCACATCAGCCTAACGGCTAGTTTTCTATTTGGCCTATATAAACCCCAATTCTTTGGGATTTTGGCCAAGGTTTTTACAAGAGAAAAATTCCCAGTTTCCCAGAGTTTAAAACAAGTTTTCAAAAGTATTTTTGGGCTTTAAACTTCCAAATTTGGTTTTGTGTATTAGGGTTTGGGAAAATCAAAGAAAATAGAAATTTGGGAGATTTGCTTTATTCTTCAATTCTATTATTTACTAGAGTTTTCCCAAGTATTTTTCTTTGAGTTTTTGTTTTCCAAACACCTAGTTTTTCCACACTTGAGCTATCTTCTATCCTATTCTATTAGGATCTTGTTTTTGTGGAAAAGAGAAAAGAAAGAGATTGTTTGAGGTTGTTGAGCCTCCAAGTTATAAACCCTTTTCTTTGTTGGGTGCTCCCTCTTAGGTAGATGTTGAGGTTTGGTTTGCTCCCTCTTTGGTAGAGGTGGAGATTGGTGTTTGCTCCCTCTTGGTGAGGTGGAGTTGGTTGTTGGTTTGTATCCCTCAAGTGTGAGGTAGATTGGTTGTGGTATTGGCTACGGGCCTACCCCTCAGTTGTGAGGTGGTGTTTGAGAGAGGAGTTCGGTACTCCTAGGTTGTAACAAATCCTCTTTGGTAGAGGTTCCCTCGGTGGGAGATAGTGGATTGAAAATCCTACACGATGGTGTAGGCGGGGATGTAGAGCTAGGGGCTCGAACCTCGAAACATATCTTGGCCTTTGCGTTTGATCCATTGTCTCTCAACCCTCTCTCTCTCTCTTTTATTTGTGCAAAGCATCATTCTTATTGCCATATCATTCATATCATATTGCTTGTGTTGCCTTGCATCTTTCATATTATTGTATATCCATTATATGCTTGGCTTGCTTGTGTGTGTGCCTCACTAGTACTTAATCAACAAGAGCTTCACATAGCACCTCAACCCATATCTAGGGGAATCAAGAGGAGTTAGTCCAGAGCCCTTCACGGGGAATTCGGCTACACTTGTTGATTGTATTAAGTGTATTGCAAAATTATTTTAAGCTTCCGCATTTAGCGCATTTAGTTCCTAGATTAGCATTTACACCTATTCACCCCCCCTCTAGGTGTGTTTTTCAGTTTATATATCAATACAAATGATAAAACTATTTTTGAGTATTTTTACAAGACTTAAAAGAATTTTGGAATATTTTTTAACAGTGTTTCTGACCCAGGTTTGTGCTGACAGGCCAGGTCGGTCGACCCGGACGGTCGACCGCACCATGGGCCGGTCGACCCTTGCGGTCGACTGACGTGCACAGACTTGTGCACGTCTGGCTGGCACAGGGCCGGTCGACCGAGCGGTCGACCGGGTCTGAGAGTAGAGCTCTCTGTTTGTTTGGGTCGACCGGGTTTGCCCAACGGTCATATTTATGACCGTTGGCGGTCGACCGGGCGGTCGACCGCCAGGCCTGTCAGGCTGCCACGTCAGCCTAACGGCTAGTTTTAGGGTTTGGCCTATATAAACCCCATTTGTTTGGGATTTTGGCCAAGGTTTTTAACAAGAAAAATTTACAGTTTCTTTTGAGTTTAAAACAAGTTTTCAAAAGTGTTTAGAGCTTCAAAAGATCAATCTTTATTGTTTTAGAGTTTTTGAAAAAATCAAAGAAAAATAGAAAATTGGGAGATTTGTTTTGTTCTTCACTTATATCATTTACAAAGAGTTTTCCCAAGTGTTTTTCTTTGAATTTCTGTTTTTCAAACTCTAGTTTTTTTTCCACACTTGAGCTTATCATCTATCCTAATCTATTAGGATCTTTTTTTGTGGAAAAGAGAGATTGTTTGAGGTTGATTGAGCCTCCAAGATTGTACACCCTTGCTTTTGTTGTATCCCTCTTGGTAGAGGTTGATCGGGTGATTGGTTTGCTCCCTCTTTGGTAGAGGTTGAGGCTTGTGGTTTGCTCCTCTAGTAAGAGGTGGAGTTTGGTTTGTAAACCCTCTTCAGTAGAGGTGTTGGTTGTTGTATTGGCTATGGGCCTACCCCTCGGTTGTGAGGCGGTGTTTGAGAGAGGAGTTCGGTACTCCTAGTGTTGTAACAAATCCTCCTCGGTGGAGGTTCCCTCGGTGGGAGTATAGTGGATTGGAAATCCTACACAGTGGTGTAGGCGGGGATGTAGAGCTAGGGGCTCGAACCTCGAAACATATCTTGTCTTAGCGTTTGATCCATTATCTCTAACTCTCTCTTTATATTGTGCAAAGCATCATTTCTTTCATTCATATTATTCATACTTGTGTTGTGCCTTGCATTGATTCATATTGATATATCATCTTATATGCTTGGTTGTTTGTGCGCCTCACTTGTACTTAATCAACAAGAGCTTCACATAGCACCTCAACCCATATCTAGGGGAATCAAGAGGAGTTAGTCCAGAGCCCTTCACGGGGAATTCGGCTACACTTGTTGATTGTACTAAGTGTGATTGCAATATTGTTTTAAGCTTCCGCATTTAGCGCACTTAGTTCACTAGATTAGCACTTACACCTATTCACCCCCCCTCTAGGTGTGCTTTCAGCTAGAACGGCGACTATACCTTCGTCTAATGCAGGAGCGGTGACTCCTCGCGCCAACCTCGTTCTTCCGAGTGGAGTTACTGATAGCACGGCAGGCACAGCGCCAGTGCCTCAGGGTACGCGCCGAGTTCCCAGCCGCCAGGCTGGGGCTAAAGCACCTAGCAGTGCTAACCACCTTCACAGCAAGGTAGCAAACAAAGCACCACAGCGTGCTTCGCTCCATAACTCCTCAAGCGTTAAGTTCGCCCTTTGCGGCGGAGCTAAGAGATTATCCCTGCGTGCTGATAGCGGTGCTTATGCAGCTTCAGCGCCTAAGAGTACTCCCGAAGTTCTTAGCCGCGAAGTTAGAACTAAAGCACTACTAGTGCCAATCACCTCTGTGGTGATGAGAGGAACAATGCATCAACCTGTGTTTCGTTTCCAAAGCTTGCAAGTAAGAAGGTGGTGTCGAAATTATCTGAATGCATCAATGCGCGATCAATCAGAGTCTCTGTGCTGAGTCGCTTAAACTTGACTGGGTCCGACCTGTGAGAGTTCTTAGCAAGCAAACGGGAGTCACTCCAGACTTCTCCCTCATGTTGTCAACAAGTGGGATGTCAGTTGGTAACAGTCCACTCAGTCCATTGTCAGCTAGGACCAATCCCCGCCGCTCCTCCACACCAATGATCAGTTTTTTATCGACTATTGGTACAAGCTCTGGTGAAACATCACAAAAGGGGTATATCACGAAATTTACCAGATCTGTCCTCTGCATCCGTCATATGATCGGAAGGGGATGAGAGCTGCTAGAGGCAGACGAGCGCCGCATGCTGCTAACTCTCTTCCCTCCAGTTATCCAAATTCAGATTATAGTCCGGGCTTACGCCAAGTCTTGGTGCACGAAAAAGGTGTGTTCCGAAACACCAGATATAGGGTAGCAATACTCTACAGTTATGAGCAGCCATCCTCCTCAACTGCAGTAACCTCACCAAAACCAATGAAAGGATTATTTCAATGGTTTGATGAGGAGGACGAAGATAGTGGGTATGCCTCTTCAGCAACAGTCAGCTCGGTATGAACAGATAGAGTGTTAGTGAATATGGCTGATAACGGTAATGATGACCTCCGTCGATGGTTGGAAGCTTCAAGAGAAAACCTCTAAGACTCAGCAGGAAGCCTTAGACAACATTCAACAGATCCTCACCCAACTCCTCATTAACCGGAATAATAATGATACCGGAGGTAATCATAATGAGGAAGAACATCATAACAATGAACAACCCAAGATTGAGAAGTCAAAGGAAAGTTCTTCTATGGATGCTGAAGTTCTTAAAGGCATCCAAGCTCAGTTGCATCCCTAACCCAGAAGGATGAGCTAAAGAAAGTAGGGGCAGTCCGTCCTTACCCTTTGGAATGGGATTCAGTACCATACCCATCGAAGTTCAAACCACCGACGTTACATACGTATAATGGCAAGAGCTCGCCAAATCAGCACATCTACTACTTCTGATCTCAGACCGGTAATGTTATAGACAATGATGCTATTATGGCCAGACTGTTCATTGGCACCCTGAAATGGGTAGCATTCGACTGGTTCTGAAGCCTTCCTCTGGGCTCTATCAATTTTTGGATTGACCTAGAAACTCGATTTCTTTCTCATTTCTACGAGGATGATACTGAGGTAACCATGGACAAACTCCTCTCTACCGTGCAAAGGAAGGGCGAATCTATTCGAGACTACATTGAACAGTTCAGAAACTTGTCTCTGATGTGCCCAGCAGGGATGCCATTACCCATGCTCTTGCAGACATGCAGGCATAACTTTCTCGACCAAGTGGAGATTCATATGGGGGCTGTCAAAGCCCAGACCTAGAAGGAACTAGTCGAACAAGCAGAGATAGCCAAAAAGTTGGCTAAGAAGTTCGAACCATCTAGCCCTAAAAGCAAATGGGGTATGAATAATAAAGAGCGTAGAGACATGGCGCAGTCTTCCCAAGCCAAAGGGAAAGAGACTATGTCCGTTGAATTGGCAGGGAACGTTCATTTGAAGGCCAAGAAGAGCGGCTTCAATAATCAGGAGACCTCCGAAATAATACTCCTTCAAAGACGAACAAGTGGTCACAATATTCCATTTACTCCACAAAGGGAATAAATTGAAGCTCTCAGATGCTCGGTGTCCTAATAAAGTGGGACACACGAACGATCCCAACTATTGCCTCTTTCATAGGATGGTTCATCATCCTACTGATAAGTGCTTTGTCCTCAAGGACAAAATTCAAGCTCTAGTCAACACCAAAGTTCTGACTCTGAATCAGAACAAAAGAAAGTCACTGCAAATATGGTGACCCTTAAGTTCGGTGAAGCCCCAAAAGTCACAGTACCTAATGGAATCTTCCCAACCCGGAAGCACGGTTAGAAGTAAAGCATTTTTCAGCCAAAACTCAAGAGAGTAAGGGTCTTGTTCCCTTAACATTGGGAACAGGGGAAATCATGTGGATAGACCCAGACCTTGTCCAAGACGAACAATGGGCTTCGAAGAAATCTAAGTCAAAGGGCAAATCTTGTAATGTTATCTCCATCTTGCCGGATGATGGCAGTCTCACATCAGCTTCTCTTAGCGATTCTGAAAGAGAAAAGCACGCTTGCACAACGCAGGCTGATGTACCTCACCCGACAGGTACTCGATCTAGAAAATCATACTTAAAATAGTATGAGAAAGCTACTGACGAGATACAATAGCAGACGACGTCAGTACAAATATCCACAATGGCTCCGCTCCCGATGACGAGAAAATAGCAGCAGAAAGAAATCCGGTTTGACCATGTCCTGAAGAAGCCTTCAGGACCAGGGCTTAACATGCCCTTTTGTTTTGATGTATTGGCCCAGCTGGCTAATATCCCAGCTCGTATCACCATACACGAGCTCCTTCGTCTCTCGAAAAAGACAAGAGAAGCACTTAGGGATGCACTGGCTAACTCAGAATCATTTCTGACATATATGCCAGAAATCCCTAAAGATGACACTCAGTCTTCTTGCCCTGAATGCCATCATGTACAATCAAAGGTATCTGCTATTACTTTCACAGCGGAGGATATGCTTCTCAAGGATAACAAGCACGATCGACCTTCGTACTACACCGGATACATCGGTTTGACATGCATTGAAAGGATACAGATTGACCTGGGGTCTGCACTCAGCATCATCCCCAAAAGGCTCCTCTACTTCCTTGGCATACCGCTGTGTCGGTTGTCTACAACCACTACAACAATATACGATTTTAATGCAGGGAGTAGTCATCCACTTAGAAAGATTTGACTCCGTTGCCGAATAGGGAGCCTGAAGTCAGAGGTGACGTGCTATGTCATTGACGCTGACATGTCATACAACTTGTTACTAGGGAGACCCTGGATTCATGCTAATTGGATTGTCCCCTCCACTCTGCACCAGTGCTTCAAATATGTTAAAGATGATGCAACAATATGAACTGTCTTCACTGAGAAGCAACAATTCAAAGGAGTGAAAAACTACTTTACTGACGCTCTCCTATATCAAGAGGTTGGTGAAACGCCAAAAGAATCATTGCCTGACAATGATGATAGTGGCAATGAGGTAGATTCAGAGTCTGAAGCAGACATGCTAGCCATTTTGGTCAGTGAACCAATTATAGCATGTTTTAATAATCCCCAATGTAATACTCCTTCTGAAGATGAGAGCGAATGGGTAATTAATGACAATATTTCCTTTGATTATCCCGTGAGTGTCGAATTGTCTGAATCCGTTACGAATAGCTCTCTGCACATGCCCTTACATAAACCAAGTGCATCAAGTACATCCGTAAAATCTATAGAAGGATCCGTTTTAGTGGTTCCTCCATCCAAAGAGGGTCAATTACCAATAATATTCGGTAAAGCCTAACTAGGTCCGTAGCCGCGAATTCAAGTTCAGACTCAGATACCCCACAAATTTTCCATTATGCACGATTAGCGCAGCATATGATGAGGAAAATGGGATACAACCTGCAGCATAGGAAGGGCCTGAATTTTGAAAACGGAAGACGTACTCTTCTGCGTAGTTTTGTGCCAAAAGAGAAACTGGCAAATTACTATGATAACACACGCAGGGGTTGGGATACGTTACACCTACACCACCAGTAACGGTTCAGTCCAAAGATGATAAACCGATCCCATCACGTCCTGCTTCTTCCTCCGAATGGGATTCAGATGTTAGTGTGGGAATGTTATTCAAAGAACTCACCGTTAATATGACTTCAAGCAGCCAATTGGAGCCAGCGGAAGCTACTGATGAAGAACAATGGGCTCAACAATTGGATCTCCAGTGAGAAAAGCGATTCGAACAACGCGAACCACCTACTGCAGACAAAGTGATCCAGGTTAACTTGGGTAGTCAAGATCACCCTAAGCCCATCTTTATAAGTGAGAGCTTATCACTCACAGAATGAAAAGAATTGATGGTACCTGTAAGGGACTATATAGATGTCTTTGGATGAAACTACGAAGACATGCTCGGACTTGATCCGCAAGTAGCCATGCATCGTTTGAACATCAAGCCTGACGCCAAGCCAGTCAAGTAACAGCAACGCCAATTTCGTCCGAACATTATGGAAGCTATTGAAGCCGAAGTCCATAAACTCATAGCATGCGGCTTCATATGGGAGGAACAGCATCCAGACCGGGTTGATAACATTGTCCCCGTCCTTAAGAAGAATGGAAAAATTCAGATCTGTATTGACTACCGCGATCTTAATAAAGCCTGTCCTAAAGACGAATTCCCATTGCCCATCACCGATGTCATGATTGACAATACCTGCGGATTCGAAAGAATGACTTTCATGGACGGTTTCTCAGGATATAATCAAATTAAGATGTATCCAGAGGATGAGAAGCATACTTCATTTCGGACACCGTCAGGGGCATACTATTATACCGTGGTTCCCTTCGGGTTAAAGAACGCAGGAGTGACTTATCAGCGGGCAATGAGTATGATTTTCCGTAATCATCTCCAAAAAACGGTAGAATGTTATGTCGACGACATTGCTGTCAAAAGCCACGACAAGAATGATCATCTTCGTGACTTGAGGACGATGTTCGACATAATGCGGGCTCATCAACTGAAGATGAATCTGACAAAATCCTTCTTGGGGTTTCGAGTGGCAAGTTTCTTGGATTTATTGTTACATTAAAGGTAATTCATCTTGACCCAGACAAAGTTAAAGCCATTCAGAGCATGCATCCACCTAAGAATCTCAAAGAACTTAGAGGACTGTAAGGTAGGTTGGCTTATATCAGAAAATTCATTGCAAATCTCTCAGGCCGTTGTCAACCATTCACCAGACTCATGAAAAAGGATGTCTCTTTTGTATGAGATCAAGCCTGTCAAGAAGCCTATGAAGATATAAAAAGAAATCTCACGAAATCTCCAGTCTTGGTGGCTCCCACATCAGGAAAACCTTTCTCACTTTATGTGAAAGCTATGGATTATTCTCTTGGTGCTCTGCTCGCTCAAAAAGACGATAATGGTCACGAACAAGCTATTTATTATCTGAGCAGGACTCTGATAGGGGCGAAATCTCGCTATAATCCTATTGAGAAGGAATACTTAGCTCTTGTCTTTACTATTCAGAAGAGACGGTATTATTTGGTCGGCCAAACCATACATGTCATTTTCAGAGTGAATCCTTTGCGTCTTCTCATGACGAAACCAGGATCACTGAATTCTATGTTAGCTAAGTGAGCCCTCCTTCTGTCTCAGTATGACATGCTGTTTGTCCCTCAGAAGGCATCTAAAGGCCAGGCACATGCAGAATTCTTGGCTGCTCATCCGGTTCCAGAAAGCTCAAAACTTTATGAAGACATTCCGGATGAAGTCTTCGAATCTAATATAACTTCAGAGGAGAAATTTGGCAAATGTTCTTCAATGGAGCATCACGAATAGGCCCTAAAGGCAAGATCATTACTGGTGTGGGGGTTGTGTTTATTTCACCACAAAACCATGTCCTTCCTAGGGCAGTTTCTCTGACGGAATCATGCTCTAACAGTGTAGCAGAATACAATGCTCTACTCATTGGTCTTCAGCTCGCTCACGAAATGGGGGTACGCTACCTTGAAGCTTATGGTGATTCCAAACTGATTATCAATCAGGTTAAAGGCGAGTATGAGGTTCGTCATGAAGATTTGGTACCTTATCATCACGCAGTCATCGAAATGGCTAATCTATTTGATGGCTTTTACATCGGTCACGTGTCTTGATCCCAGAATACTAGGGCCGATGCTCTGGCTGCATTAGCAACAACGCTAGCCTTACCAGACGACACCAAGTATCACCTTACAGTGGCGACTCGACACCTTGTTTGCTCTAAACATATGTTGAGAATCAAAGAGGTCTATAACATCTCGATGGTCTTGAACCAGGAGATTGGCGATTTCCCCTCATTGACTATACTTTGCATGGTTTGCTGCCGGACGACCCTAAAGAAGCAGCATCTATCAGATGAAGGTCTCTCCATTTTTACTATAATCTAACATTGAAGACACTCTACCGTCGTTCATACGATGGTATCCTCCTGTTGGCCCAGAGGCCTTCCACTCTAGTTTTGATGATGATTAACTCATGTAGTTATGTTTGCTAATAATCTTGTGATGTTTAGTTTCAGATCATTAATCAAGATATTAGTTGGTGATTAGCTTCAACAAGATGGTTTGAAAGCTTTCACATTGTGATTCCAGAGCCCGAGCATCAAGATCTTACATAGCACTCGTTGGAGTCTAGCTCGGTGGATCACGGAGTTTTGGATCGAGTCGGCTTGGAGACGGCGCTCTACAAGAAGACCTCGGTACCTAGTTTAGTTTTGTGTTTAGATTCATTTGTAAAGATTAGAATAGTATGATATGCTCAAGTTCACAACACACACATGTTTCATGTTTTGATTTTGGTTTTTGGTTTGATTGGTTTAACCGATCTTGGTTTTCATGAATAGATAAGTATCAAAATAAGTTTACATGTGTTTATGTATATTAGATATATTCTATATACATGTATGCTTCATATCCTAGACAAACTTAATTTGATATACCTATTCATGTGGTTTAGGTTTTGTATTTTCAACAAAACATATTTTTGGGATTAATAGTCAAAAACATGAATATATATATGTTTCTTATATATCGGATTTCTATCTATATGCAACATGCTTCAATGTGTTTAAGTATCATGTTTTTGTATTTGAATGAGTTTTGGAAAAATCAGATTTCCTATTGAAAAATCTAAGTTTGAAAAAATACGGTTTTTGGTTTTCGGTAATATTTCCATAACACAAAAATGGTTCAAAATGTTTGAAATTTGTGTTGGAATTTTTCACACAAGTTTATATTTCAATGTATGATGATAAAACTATTTTTGTGAATTTTTAGAAGATTTATGGGATTTTTCAGAATAATAAAAACCTAAGTTTTCAATCCCTAAAACTGAACTGCCAGGCTCTGGCGGTCGACCGCACGGTCGACCGGACCAGGAGCCAGTCGACCGTAGTGGTCGATCGGACGTGCACAGATATGTACACACAGCCAGCCCATTGAGCCGGTCGATCGAGCGGTCGACCGACTGAGAGCAACCCACTCTCGGGTTTGCTCCGGTCGACCGGGCGGTCGACCGGCCAGAGAGCCGTTGCTCTCTGGTTCAGGGAACGGTCGACCAGGCGGTCGACCGGTAGCAGCTAGCGGTCAAAAATTGACCGTTGGCCGGTCGACCGGATGGTCAAATCTGACCATTTTTGGCTGCAACGGCTAGTTATTTGAAGAAGCTATAAAAAGGGTTTTCTCTTAATAGTTTTTAACAAGTTTTTAGAGAGCAAAATTTCTGATCTTACCACTTTTTACAGCAATCAAAAGAAGTTTTTGGGCTCAAATCTTTACATTCTATTTGGTGTTTTCTAGGGTTTTAGAAAATCAAAGAAAAGTGATTTTTGGGAAAAGTTTTTTGATTCAACTTCTTCATCTTTACTTCTAGTTTTTCTCAAGGATTTTTCTTTGAGTATTTGTTTTCCATTCCTTTGGTTTTTCACACACTTGAGCTTCATTCTATCCTATCTATAGGATCTTTATGTTTGTGAGAAAAAGATATTAGTTGTGATCTTTTGATCACCAAGTTGTAAACCCTATTTTTGCTTGGCTTTGTGCCTTTCCCTCATAGTGTTGAGGAGGTTGTGCAAGTGGGTTGCATCCCTCTAGTTGTGAGGTGATCTTTGTGTAGCTTTGTGCTTATCCTCAAGTTGTGAGGTGATTGTTTTGGTTGGCTTGGTGCTTTGCCTTTAGTGAGAGGTTGTGGTTGTAAAGAGAGGAGTTGGGTACTCCTAGTTATTGTATTGCCCCAAATCCTCGGTGGAGGTTCCCTGTGTGGGAGTCCTTTGTGGACAAGCTAGTGGATTCGAAATCCTTCTGGATGAAGGCGGGGACGTAGAGCTGGGTGCTCGAACCTCGAAGCAAATCTTGTTGTTTGCGCTTGATCCATTGACTATTACTCTCTCTCTCTTTTTGTATTGTGCCTTGCATTATTTCATATTGATCATTCATATTTATATGCTTGGCTTGGTTGTGTGTACATCACTTATTGGTTGCATTGAGTGTAATTGCAATTAGTTTTTAAATTCCGCATTTAGTTCATTAGATTAGCATTATCACCTATTCACCCCCCCTCTAGGTGATTTCAATTGGTATCAGAGCCTACGCTCCTGATATTTAGGTTTAACCACCTAGGAGTGAGATCTTGGTTTGCTAATCTTCATTTGCATTTGCACACATATAGTTTGCACTCATAGATAGCCCTCCCTTGTTTGATATCTCTAAAATTGACACATGAAAGATATTGATGAGTTGGCATTTAAAAGCCCTAGGATATAATGTTTACAAAGCCATTACCAAGGAATCCGACCCTAATGATAGAAAGCATATAGAGGCCAATGCAATAGCCCTAAAGGCACTTAGAGCATCTCTTCATAAAAATATTTACATGTGCTTGCTCATTATGATTCGGCTTTTGCAGTATGGAGCATTTGACTTCTCCCGAGCTACTAAAGATTATCAATAAGAAGAAGAGATCTAGGAGAGACGAGTCCGACGAACATTGCTTTGTGGTCCAAGGGAATGACTCCCTTGAGGTACAATCGGACACTCAACTAGATGCTAATTCTAGTTCATATTGCAATGATTGTTTAGAGGCTCAAGCCTTAAATTATGAACTTGCTACAAGATGTGAAAAATTGTTTGAAAAATATAAACTTTTGAAAAAGGATAGTCTTGTTTTAAAAGAAGATAATAAGAATTTGTGTTCAAAACTAGATTTGGTTTTGCAAGAAAAGGAAGAGATTTCAAGTGAACGTGACTGACTTAAATCCCAACTAGATCTTGCCCTAAAAGAGAATGAATTTTTGAAAAGTAAAAATTATTGTGATGATGTGTTGATAGAGCTTATATTGAATATTCACATGATTGATGTGATTGGTACCTATGAGCTTACATTGAATATCTATATGTTTTATGTTATCCGTGAGTTAAGAGGGAGCTTTTACAAAGTTTTTCTCTATTCATGCATATATAACTCCATGAGTTTTGTCATCATCAAAAGGGGGAGATTATTGGCCAAAAGCCTATCACTCTAGTTTTGATAATGACTAACTCCTATAGTTATAGTACTAATGATCTTGTTGTGTTTAAACTTCAGATATTAATCAAGATCTTAGTTAGTGTTTAGCTTCTTTAAAGCTAACACATGGTGATTCAAGAGCTCAAGCTTATAGAACATATCAAGCACTCAAAAAGAAGTCTAACTCGGAGAATCAAATTTGGATCAAGTCTACTTGAAGAAGATCTACAAGAAGACTTGAATATAGAATTTATGTGTTTAGATCTCTTATGAAGAATATATTTGTTTTGATTACTCAAACTTACACACACACAAAAATTTTGATTTCAGTTTAACCGATTTACATTTCATATTTTGCTTCTCATCAAAAACAAGTTCATATATTCTTGTTTGTGTACCTATACACTATTGAGCTTCAAATATGTTTGAACAAAATATTTTTTGTATTTATGGAGTTTTGAAAAAACTAGTATTCATTTTAAAAGTTTTGATACCTACTTTTCTGTTTTTTGTATTTTACAAGGATTAGTTTTTGATACATGTTCAATATTTTTCAATTTTTTATATCATATTTCAAACATGTATCTCATAGCCTATGAATGGTCAAAACACTTTTTAAACCAATACAAAATATTAAAAAATGAGTTTGATTTCAAATATTATCTGAAAACAGTGTTTTAGGCCAGGTCGGTCGACCGAATCTCAGGGCTGACTTTAGATGATTGTTTGTGCATGTCGTGTACATTTGTCGGGCGACCGATCAGTTGATCGGCAAGCCTAACGGTCGACCGGGCGGGCGACCGACTGTCACACCCAAGTCTCAGTTTGGCTCGGCCGACCGGGCGATCGACCAATGCCTAGCAGCTACTTCAGAATTTTGAAATGTCAGTCGATCGACCAGTCGACCATCTTGCTGATTTGCTCAAATACCCCTTTTAGTAATTTGGCTATAACATTTTATCCTGATATTTAATCTATATGAATTTAAAATGCATTTTAAAGATAACTTTCTGAGACATTTCTTATTTAATGATCATTTTCTGATTCAAATGTTAAAGATATCAAATATTGATTTGAAGTCATTCATGTACTAAAAACAGTTTACAGTTTCTGATTGACACATTTAGTATTTTACTCATATCCTTAATTCTGATAACAGATTGATTTGATTTAAATTTCAATGGAAAAAGACTTAAAGATCTACAAATTCTTCCTATATATTTGTTTTCAAATTCGAATGTTGTAGACCTCTAAACTGTACTCAAAGTTAACTTATTGCTCAGACTAGTCTCAGGTCAGTCGACCCACAGGCTCAACAGTCAAAAATTTGATCGTTGGACGGTGGACCAACGGGTCGACCGACAGGCCATTTTTGCACTTTTTTGACCCTAACAGCTAGTTTTTCTTTGACATATAAATATGGGTTTTTTGGGTGAGTTTTATAGACGATTTTAAAAGCCATTTTTCCTACATTCAACTGAGTTTTCAAACAAGTTTTTGGGCCTCAAAATTTACATCTTCTCATTTGTTTCAAAGTTTTTGAAAAATAAAAAAAACAAGTTTTGGGAATTCACGTTTCAATTTTTCAATTTCTACATCATTCAAGAAGTTTTCCTAAATGTTTTCTTTTGTGCTTCTTTTTTAAAATCTTTGTTTTCTCACAAGCTTGAGCTATTCATTGTAAAATCTATCCTCCAGGATCTTGTATTGTGAGAGGTGTTGTTTATGATCTTTATGGTCACCAAGTGTTGTAAAACTTTTTTCATTGCTTTGTACCTTGGTTTTGTGCCTTCCCTCTTATGTAGAGGTGACTTGCTTTGTGCATTGGCTTCGTGCCTTGGCTTCATGCTCACCTCTTGTGTAGGAGTTATATCCTTTGTAGAGTCCTAAGTGGATAGTGAAAATTCTTCACGCGGTAAAGGCGGGGACGTAGAGCTTGGTACTCGAACCTTGAAACATATCATTGTGCTTGTGTTTGGCTATCTCTATAAACTCTACTCTCTTTATATCTTGTTTTGCTATTATTGTTCTTTTATACATACTTGGTATTGTTTTTATGTTCACACTTGTATTGATCCAAGAGAGCTACTGAAGCACCTAAACTCTTATAAAAGAGGAATATTGAGGAGAAATTCTAAAGCCCTTCACCAGGAATTTAGCTTCACTCTTTGGATATCTATTGTGGCAGTGTAAAAGTTTTTAATTCCGCATTATTGACCATTAGATTGCACTACACCTATTTACCCCTTTCTAGATGTACTTTCACTTTTCTGATTATTTCTTTTTCGAGAACACTCTGAAGTAGATCTCAAAGAGAAGCTCGTCATTCCGCTAGTCAACATAGAACAAGAATCACTCTCTATCGCCACATCAAGAATCCAGCCTTGAACAAAGAGTAGATCTAGATATTCTCCTCTCTTTTATAATCAGAGTTTTGATCTATTGTAACTTTCTTTTCATATTAAAGAAATTTTTATGCCTTTCAATTTTTCCGACCCGACAACGGTGTCTAGTCACTCTTAAGATAAGAATGTATTCTGAGGACATCTACTGTGAGATATTACCTATGAATGTCGCTCATCTTTTTCTAGGTCATCCTTTGATATATGATAATGTTGTGAAACATTGCAATCATAATGATACATATAAATTCACACTTGATAAGAAAATCATTCTTTTGAGACCTGCAAAGTAGTCACTGGCACTCGCCCTGTTGTTAAGTTATCTGCTAGTAATACTCCAATCTAATGACTCTAATCTTGACCCACAAACATTTTAAGAAAGAAAGTGCCGAGTTTGGGTTTATCTTTGCCTTAATAGATGTAGATTGTTTCACCATGCCTCCTGAGCCTTCGTTCACTCATTCTCTTGATGTCTCTATACTATCACTGATGAGTTATTTAATGTGCTGCCACCTCTTAAAAACATCCAACATGCTATTGACTTAGTTTCATGATCATAGTTGCCTAATATTTTCCATTACATAATGAATCTTGTAGAAAGAGCTGAGTTGGAAAGACAACTTGAAGATCTTTTGGATAGAAATTTTATTCACCATAGTCTTAGTTTGTGTATTGTTCCTATTCTATTAAGGAGATTGTTAGATTACATGGCCTTCCAATATGAGCGTGTCTAATAGGGATGATAAGTTTGTTAATTACTTTTGGAAAACTCTTTGGAAGTTATTTGGGACTATATTTGAGTATTGTTTTGCTTTTCACTCTCAAATCGATAGTCAAACTGAAGTTGGTAATCTTATTTTAGGTGATTTGCTTTGATGTTTAGTTGGAGAAAGGCCTAAAAATTGGGACCTTATTTGCCACATACTGAATTTGCATACAATAATTTTGTTAACAAGTTGACAGGTAAGAGTCCTTTTGAAATTATTCATGGTCTTTCAACTCGTCAACCCATTGATTTACTTTCTTTGCCTATTTATCGCCCATCTGATTATGTCCAAGATTTTGCTGAGCATATCCATAATTTGCATGCTGAGATTAGACGAAAAAATATTTAAATAATGATACTTATAAAATTGCTATTGATGCACATCGAAAGCATAGAGAATTTAATGAAGGTGATTATGTCATGGTTCATATTTATCTTGAATGCCATCTTAAACATATTGTTAAAAGTTACATGCCCGAACCATTGAGCCTTACCCTATTCTTCATAGGCTTCGATCCAATGCTTATTAAATTGATTTGCCTATCAAATATGTTTATTAGTCCAGTTTTTAATGTGGCACATTTACTCCCTTAGGGAGGCATATTCGAGCCTTCGGATTGCCTTCTTCTATTTCTGTAGGCACGACTTCTATTCTGATTTCTTGTACTCTTTTCACTGCTTTAGAACCGCCAGATGAGATTCTTTATGTCTTAAATGATGAGTTTGTTACTTCACATTCTGATGGTGATCATCACTTCTTTATTCGATGGAATCATCATCCCTCTACTGATGACGCTTGGATCACTGAAGAAGAATGTTGAGCCTTGATCTTGGCCTTTTGGAGTGTTATTTACGCTTTACCTTGTCGGAGATGAGTTCTTTTAAACCGGGAGAAATGTTGGAGATCATAATTAGGAATTAATTATTATGTTATTAGGTGTTATTAGTTTTGGGTAATTAGTGTTTCTTGATTATCAAGTTTTATTTTGTTTCCTAGTTTGTGTTAAATGTCTATTTATAAATAGGCTTCTTTGTTTTCATTGTAGAGAAGACTGATTTTATGAAAATACAAATTATCAGACTTCCTCTCTAATTACTCTTTTCTCTCTCTCTGAATTCTTCTCTATCTTTAAATTGTCTTTTCTTCTCTTTTTCGTCTCTTTCTTCTCTCTAGTTCTACATCATAAAATCTCTTTACAGTGAACAAAAGGTCTAGAGTTTAAATCCCTCTTGCACCAGGATATAACCTATTTTTCAAAAAATTAAAATATTAAAAAAATCTTGACAAAGTCCTCATAATAGAAAATTCAACCAGCTTTGGATATCTAAAATATTCATTTGGGCTTTGATGAGTATAAGTTGTTAGCTATTTAAATAAGTTATCCTCGAAGTCAACTATGAATTCGACCACTAAGCATGCTTAAGGCTTTCAACACCCTCAATCAAATTACGAGTCCTAGCTAGTAGCTCATTCATTTGGAAGACAACCACGCGGCTAACCCAACGCTTAAAATAGAAGGTCCATTATTAAAATAAGTTGAAGGAACTGATAGTTGTGCCTATTATTGATAAGGGCAATGCCCGAACGTATAAGCATTATAATTACATGATAAGAAGACCTCTACTCCTAATACAATTAGTATTATATGATCCTAATTCTAGTACTAATATTTAATACCCCTCATAAACTCACGATGAAGAGAAAATTGTGAATTTGAATAAAAGAAAAAATAAAAAAATCTAAAAAAATATACTCCTAAACTAAGTACTGAGGTAGTGGGCTTTAAGAGAATCAAAGAAGAGTATGAGTCATGTCTCGACTTTGGAGATATTGTCTACGTGTTAAAAAAAGTGACTTCTGAAATAGATGGCTTCCTACTTCAGGATAGCTATTTATTTTGATTTCGTAAGTTATGTGTTCCTCGTACTTCATCGAGAGAGTACCTTACTTGGAAATTGCATGATGGTGGTCTCGCCAGTCACTTCGGCCGAGAAAAGACCAATGAGATGGTAAAGAGTTTATTTTATTGTCCAAGCCTTAAGAAAGACTTTCAAGGCTAAGAGGGTAATATCGCACTTGTCAATTGTCTAAGCAAAAAAAAACAGAACACTGGCATGTACATGCTTCTACCTGTGCTAGATCGTCCATGGCAGGACGTGAGTATGAATTTTATGCTTAGGATTTCTAAGATTATCAGGAAGTATGATTTCATATTTGTTATTGTGGGCTATTTTTCAAAGATGGATCATTTCTTGTCATGCAGCAAAACATCCGACGCTTCTAAGATTGCTCAAATTTACTTTGATGGGGCGGTTAAGTTACATGGATTACCTAAAACAGTGGTGTCAGATAGGGACGTGAAATTCATGGGCTATCTTTAGAAAATCCTATGGCACAAGATGAGAATTAAGCTTAAGTTTTCTACTGCTTTTCATTCCCAAATAGACGATCAAACTGAGGTGGCTAACAGGAGTCTAAGAGATCTTTTGCGATGCTTGATTGATAAGAACTTGAGGAAATGAAGTTGATTTTAACCACTGCAGAGTTCGCATATAATAGTTGAGTGAATAGATATATAAGCATGAGTCCATTTGAGATCGTGCATGGTTACAAACCTAAGAAGCCTATAGATCTTATCCCTATGACAAAACATCCTAAAGTATCCGAGTCTACATCTGCACTCACATCGCATATTCATGATTTCCATAAAATAATCAGCAAGAAAATATAGAAAAGTAATGCCTATTATAAATCCCATGCTGATTGCACTGAAGGCATCTTGAATTTAATGAGGGTGATTATGTAATGATTGTTGGCCCAAAGCCTTCCACTCTAGTTTTGATGATGATTAACTCATGTAGTTATGTGTACTAATAATCTTGTGTTATTTAGTTTCAGATCATTAATCAAGTTATTAGTTGTGATTAGCTTCAACAAGATGATTTGGAAGTTTTCACATGTTGATTCAAGAGCCCGAGCATCAAAGATCATATATAGCACTTGCTCGGTGGATCAAAGAGTTTTAGATCGAGTCGGCTTGGAGATTGCGCTCTACAAGAAGACATCGGTACCATAGTTTAGTTTTGTGTTTAGATCCAAATTGTAAAGATTAGAATAGTATGATATGCTCAAGTTCACAACACACACGTTTCATGTTTTGGTTTTCAGTTTTTGGTTTAACTGATCTTGGTTTGCATGAATATATATTATATCAAAACAAGTTTACATGGTTTAATGTATATTAGATTTGTTCTATATACATGCATGCTTCAACTTCTTAGACAAACTTACTTTGATATACCTATTTCATGTGTTTTATGTTTTGTGTTTTAACAAACTTATTTTTGGAATTAAAGTCAAACTATGATATATATCTGTTTCATGTATATTGGATTTCTATCCATATGCATCATGCTTCAAAGTGTTTAATATCATATTTTTGTATTTGGAAGAGTTTTTGGACAAAACGTATTTTCTATTCAAAATCCAAGTTTTAGAAAATAAAGTTTTTGGATTTTGGTAAAAATGATAAGACACAAAAATGTTTCAAAATGTTTGTTATGTGTGATGAAATTTTTATCACAAGTTTATATTTCAATGAAAAATGTAAAACTATTTTTGTGGATTTTTAGAGATTTAATGAGAATTTTTGGGATTAAAAGTTACATGTTTTTGCTGACCAGAACAGCCTCTGCCAGGCTAGGTCGGTCGACCCTAACGGTCGGCCGCACCAAGTAGCCGGTCGACCGTTCGGGTCGACCGACGTGCACGGATACGTGCACGCTGGCTGCCTATTGGGCCGGCCGACCGCAGGGTCGACCGACTGCATGCAGGCTAGTCTCTGTTTATTTCGGTCGACCGGGGCGGTCGACCGGTAGCTGGCAACGGCCAGAATTTGACCGTTGGACGGTCGACCGGCCGGTCAACCTGTAGTGCATTTCTGGCAGTTTCTGCTGCCACAGCTATATTTTTTCTGGGGGCTATAAATACCCCATTCATAGCCTATTTTCTCTAAGATTTTTTGTGCGAATTTTTTCTTACTCTCTGGTGTTTTCACAGCAATCAAAGAAGTTTTTGAACTCATATTGAACAATCTATTTGGAGTTTTTGCTAGGGTTTGGAAACCAAGAAAAAGGGTTTTTGGGAAAAGAGTTTTGATTCGTCTTATATATCTTGGTTTCAGTTTTTTCCAAGAATTTTTCTTTGTGATTTTGATTTCCATTCCATTGGTTTTCTCCACACTTGAGCTAAAATCTACTATCTCATCTATAGGATCTTTGTGTGGGAGAAAGAAATTGTTTGTGGTTGTTTGTTAGACCACCAAGTTATAAACCCTAACTTAGCTTGGCTTTGTGCCTTTCCCTCATTGTGTTGAGGAGGTTGTGCTATTGGGTTGTATCCCTCAAGTTGTGAGGTGATCCTTATTTGCTTTGTGCTAATCCCTCAAGTTGTGAGGTGATTATTTTGTTGGATTGGAGCTTGCCTCAAGGAGGAGGTTGTGGTTGTAAAGAGAGGAGTTGGGTACTCCTTGTGAGAGTTCTTTGTGGACTAGCTAGTGGATTAGAATCCTTCGTGTGTCGAAGGCGGGGATGTAGAGCTGGGTGCTCGAACCTCGAAACATATCTTATTGTTTGCGCTTGATCCATTGACTCTCTCTCTTTCTCTATCTCTCTCTTTACTTTGTGCCTATTCATATTGTGCAATCATAATTGCTTGGCTTGGTTGTGTGTGCATCATTTGTTGATTGCACTTGAGTGTATTGCATTAAGTTTTTAAATTTCGCATTGAGTTCATAGATTAGCTATATCACCTATTCACCCCCCCTCTAGGTGATTTCAATTGGTATCAGAGCCTACGCTCCTGATATTTAGGATTAACCACCTAGGAGTGAGATCTTGGTTTGCTAATCTTCATTTGCATTTTCATTTGCACTCATTTAGTTTGCACTCATGGATAGCACTCCTATGCTTGACCATTTTAGACTTGATACTTGGAAGGTAAATATGAGTAGGCATTTAAAATCACTAGGTCATCTTGTTTATCAAGCCTCCACTTTAGAATCCTTCCCTAATAGTAGTAACACAAAAGGCTAATACATTAGCACTTAGAGCACTTAGAGCATCTCTTAATGAACATCTTTTACCGGTGTTTGATCGTTATGACTCGGCTTTTGCAGTTGGAGCATATTGACTTCTCCCGAGCTTCCAAGGATTATTAACAAGATGAGGAGATCTATGAGAGAAAAGTCCAAAGAGCATTGCCTCATGGTCTACGGGAAGAACTCCCTTAAGGTACCATCGGATTCTCAATTAGATGATTGCTCTAGTTCCTATTGTGATGGTTGTTTAGAAGCTCATGTTGGCCCAATGGCCTTCCACTCTAGTTTTGATGATGATCAACACTCATGTAGTTATGTTTACTAATATTCTTGTGTTTTCTAAGTTTCAGATCATTAACAGGATATTAGGTTGATGATTAGAAGCTATTCTTGATGATTCCGGTGCCAAAGCTTAAAGATCATACCTTTGCACTTGGAGAATCACGGAGTTTGGACCGAGTCTACTTGAAGATGAAGATCGTCAAGAAGACTTAGGTATCTAGTTTAGAGTTTGTGTTTTTAGATCCATTTGTAAAGCTTAGTTTAGTTGATATGCTCAAGTGAGCACAAAACACACACTTTTTATGATTTGATTTTTGGTTTTCATGAATAGTTGATCAAAACAAGTTTACATATGATTTATATGTATAGTAGATGTTTTCTATTTATACATACATGCTTAACTTATAGACAAACTTATTTTGACGTTTCTATTCATGTTTTGGAAAAATCAAAGTTTGATAAAAATACAAGTTTTGTTTATGATAAAATTGGCAAGACACAAAAATGAATTGATATGATTGATATATGTCTTGAAATTTTTATCACAAGTTTGGTTATCAAAGTAAAATGATAAAACAAGTTTTAGAAAGACATGTTTTTAGAAAAACAGTTTTTATTGTGATTAAAAACTATTTTTTAGATTTACTGTGAATTTATGGGATTTTTATTGAGTGAAAAGACCTATTTTCAAATCCCGTATCTGTGCAGATCTGCACTGTGCCTGCCAGGCCAGTTCGGTCGACCGACCGGTCGACCGCACCAAGTGGCCGGTCGACCGGATCGGTCGACCGATGTGCACAGACGTGCACGCTGGCTACACATTGTAGTCGGTCGATCGGACCGGTCGACCGAGTTGAGAGTTCAACTCTCAGGATGTTTCGGTCGACCGGGCCGGTCGACCGCTAGTGCCCAACGGTCACTTTTCTGACCGTTGGCGGTCGACCGGCCGTCGACCGACGCGAGCCTGTCAGAGCTGCCAGCTCAGCTCTAACGGCTAGTTTTTCTGTTTGGCCTATATAAACTCCATCTCTTTGGGGATTTTGGCCAAGTTTTTCAGAGAAAATTTTTCAGTTTTCTGAAGTGTTTAAAAGAGTTTTCAAAAGAGTTTTAAGTGCAAAAACTTCTCATCTTTATTTGTTTTGGGTTTTTGGAAAATCAAAGAAAACTAGGTTTTGGGATTTTGATTTGATATTTCATTTTCTATCATATACAAGAGATTTCCCAAATAGTTTTTCTTTGTTGCTTGTTTCCAAAACACTTTGATTCCACACTTGAGCTATATCTTCTATCCTAAACTATTTAGGATCTTGTTTTTGTGGAAAAAGAAAAGGAAAGAGGTTTGTGGTTGAAATATACCACTTGTTGTAAACCCTTGATTTCTTGAGTTGCTCCCTCTTTGGTAGAGGTGGAGATTGTTGTATTGGGTTATTGGTTTGGATCCCTCTTAGGTAGAGGTGATTGTGTTGGTTGTAAACCTCTTCGGTAGAGGTGGTTGTTGTTGGTTGTTGGCCTCGGTGGAGGTTGTTGTTTGAGAGAGGAGTTTGGTACTCCTAGAGTTGTAAGAAATCCTCTTTGGTAGAGGTTCCCTCGGTGGGAGTTGAGATAGTGGAAATCCTACACGGTGGTGTAGGCGGGGATGTAGAGCAAGGTGCTCGAACCTCGAAACAAATCTTGGTGTTTGCGTATTGATCCATTGTCTCTCTAACTCTCTCTCTTATATTGTGCATAGCATCATACTCATCATCATATCATACTTGCTTGTGTTGAGCATTGATTCATTCATATCATATATTACTTGTGTTGTTGCCTTGCATTATTTCATATTGCTATATCCTTTATTGCTTGGCTTGATTGTGTGTGCACATTGCTTGGATTGCTTGTGTGTGTGTGTGCCTAACTTATACTCATCCAACAAGAGCTTCACATAGCACCTCAACCCATTTCAAGGGGAATCAAGGGGAGTTAGTCCAGAGCCTCGCAAGGGGAATTCGGCTACACTTGTTGTATTGTATTAGTTTGTGCATAATTTGCATTAGCTTCCGCATTTAGCGCACTTAGTTTGCATTAAGTTTCTTAGATTAGCACTTACACCTATTCACCCCCCTCTAGGTGTTTTTCAATTGGTATCAGAGCTAGTGCTCCTGATACTTAGGCTTAACATCCTAGGAGTTAGATCCTTTGATTGCTAATCTTATTTGCATTTGTTTGCTTGTTTGCACACATATAGTTTACCATGGACTTCATGACCCCACCTAGCTATGATCCTTCCAACATTGATATTTGGAAGTATAGGATGTCCATGTACCTAAAAACCCTAGGTTTGCATGTCTTTCTTGCCGCCACCAAGAGATGTTATCTTGGTGATTGCAATCATATAGGGCCAATGCACAAGCCCTAGAGGCCATTAGAAGCACATTAACTAAAGAATATCTTTTACGTGTTTCTAACTTTGATTCCGCTTTTGTAGTGTGGAACAAATTGACAACAACCACCACCTCGGAGCTTCAAGTTCAAATTCAAGAAGAGGAATCTAGTGGAGAATCCGATCCACAATGCTTCATGGTCCAAGGGAATGACTCTCTTGAGGTACATTCAAATCCCAACTAGATAGTAATGATTGTGCTAGTTCTTCAAATGATTTTGTTGATCCCCATGCTTTAAATGAAGAACTATCTATTGTTTGTGAAAAACTAATAGAAAAATATAACTTGTTGAAAAAGAAGAGTCTAGGCATTAATAATGAAAATAAAAATTTGATTGCTAGACTTGATGTTGTTTTGCAAGAGAAAGAGGAGATTGCTAATGAAAGGGATTCATTAAAATCTCAACTTGGTCTTGCACTTAAAGAAAATGAGTTTTTTGAAAATAAAATGATTGCCATGTTCTTTTGAAGAAAAATGAAAACTTGTCTTCAAAAATTGATTTTGTTTTAAAAGAGAATGTTGATTTGAAAAATAAATTATTTCTATTTTAAATGAGTTGAATGCTTGCTTAGATAAGAATATGGTTTTGAAAAATAAAGTTGATGCACATGTTTGCCATGCTAGTGTAGCTTCTTCATCTAGTCTACCTAATGCATGTACCTCTTCTTCTAAGATTAATAATGATATATCCATGCTTAAGAAGAAGGTAGATTGTTTGGGCTCCACTATGAGCCAATGTGCTAAGAACCATACACGCTTGGAATCCTTGGTTCGAAAGAAACAAGTTCCATCTTTTCATGCACACCCTACACGGCATACACATGCTCCACACGGACACCATCAACACATGTATGCTCATGTGTACACTTGTACACATTGTGGACGTAAGGGCCACCTTGCTAGATTTTGCTATGATAGATTACATACTTCTAATTTAGCAAAGAAATTTGTTTGGGTTAAAAATGAGACTAACCCCCATGGACCCAAAGAGTATGGGTACCAAAGACCACCCCTCCTATTATTTTTGATGTAGGTGTGGGCTCTCACATGACGTGAGAGTGATGACACCTTGGAGTGGATGCGTTCCGGACTTCATGGAAATCAAATGGATGCATCACTTTCAAGGGAAGATTTGGTGGAGATGACCACCATGTTTTGGAGACAAGGAGAGTTGCTTCTTCGGTTTTGGTAACAATCCTTTACTCCCATTTATTGTTTACATGCTTTCCATGTTTTAATGATTATAGCATGTTTTTGATGTCTATGGATTAGTATGTTCATTCCATGTTTATTAGATCCTTGACATGCATGTATAGTATTTGAGACACATATGCTTATATGAACCCATATTTAGTGTTCTCACTTTTGTTTAAGCTATAATGTACATCATGAATCTAATACATGTGAATTTACATAGTAATCATGTTTTAGTTTTATCATGATTTTTTATATTGTGTTTTGATGCTTCATGTTAAGGTTACTTGTTTAGATGTTAGTTTTCATTAAGACTAAGAATTATACTTGTACATAGAGTGGGCTACAAATAAATCTATATATGTTGAGCTTGATTGCTTATTTGAACCCATTAGATGTGCTAGTATAGTCTAGTTTTGATGATTCATACATTTTCAAACTTGTATTCCATTTTTGAATTTATTTTATGATTGTGTGTTTCACTTCATGTATATGTTTGTATTGCAAACTTTAAGATATACATGTATACCCCTTGAGTCATTTGCCTTTCATGCAAATCTATATTTGGACTCAAAGTGTGTTTAAGGGATATGTATGTATACTTCTTGTGTTGACAAATCATACATATACCTTGAAAGAATTGGTATCAAATTGTTTTAATGAAAAGCTAAATTTTCATACTTTTCATGCTTTTCATGTTTTCATGATTGTCATGTTTATTGTGTCAATATTTAACTTCATGTATATGTCCATCTTATCCAAACTATTGACTATACATGAGTATCCTTTTTGAGCCACGTGCCTTAATGTATATATTTTGTGGACTCGTTATGTTTTGGATATGTATGTATACTTTAGTTTGTATTAGACATACATATGCCGTGAAGATTAGATAGTTTTGATGATTTCGTGTTTTTTAAGGAATAATTGAGCTTAATTGAACATGTTTTCATGATTATGATCTTCATATTATTTGCACACTCATATCTATTGCTCATGTTTTGTTTCTCATGAGTTATACTTTATTGGTTAGAGTGATGATTATCATGTGAATTCAATTTTGTTTTATTCCTTACTTGAAGGATTTCGTGCTAGTTAACAAGTTTTTCATTTAACTAGTTGCGGTGTTCTTCATTTTGGTAGTGATTTTCAAACAAAACTACATTTTCAAATCTATTTTTGAAAACCCCTACCTTCCAAGGGCGGTAGGATGGGAGATCATGTTCATGTATGCCCTAATTTGAAAATTTTTAAAACTTGAATTATGATTGGGTGGTAGAGAATATGATGTATACACTTGAACTTATTGTTATGTCAATTGGTATCATTGAACTCTTTCAATTGGTATCATTTTGATCTTCTTGTATACTCATATATTTTTGTATGTATGTATGATTTAAATTCCAAGTATATCAATTTCTATTGGTATCTATTTTTCATACATATATATGTTTGTGTTTATGCTAGTGCTTGAGTTTCAATTTGTTTAAATTGATTACTTTTAAATTGTTATCAAGACTATGCATGACTTTAGTTTGTATTTCATAAAGGGGGAGAAAATGAGTATTTCATATTTTGTCTTTCAATTGGTATTTGTACTCCCACACTTTATGATTAAAAGTTGTTTATATGTTTTAAAATGAACAATTCTTACAATTGGTATCAATGTTTCTATGTAAAATCTTTTCAATTGGTAAATATTTACAATTGGTATCATATTTAAGAAATTCAAAATTTGTTATGTTGTTTTACAATTGGTAATTTGTTATCTTTAATTACAGTTGGTATTTTCAAAATTTGTTTAAAGAAAATATTCAAAGTTTTGATTTGTATTTCCTATATGCAAGGAGAGCTTAACATCTCTCTTACATATAGATTCATGTTGAGTATATTATAAATTGAGGAGCTTGACAACTCTTCTTTATATGATATACGTGTGTAGGGGGAGCTTCACATCTCCTCTTATGCATTACATAATATGTGTTATGTTGAATTGGGGCTTGTCATCCCTTCTTCATGTAATGCATATGTGTAGGGAAGCTAACTTAGCGTCTTCCTCTTCATGAATGTATATAGCATATAACATATATTGATCCTTGTTTATTGGTATCAAGATACTTCATTGACATATTTTTTTAATTGATATCATGTTTGTAGTCACCCCTTATTGATTTTTTTTTGTTTTAGACAAAAAGGGGGAGAACATTGTTTGCATTGTTTTGATTGACAAAAAGGGGGAGAAAGATTTTTACCCCTCGTTTTATTTATGGTTTTGATTACCCCTTTGTTGATGATTGACAAAAAGGGGGAGAAAGATTTATGAAGTTTTATATGCATGCTTATGTTTATGCATATATTATGTTTTAATCTCAAGAATCTCAAGAATATTAAGTTTAATTGTTTTATAGAGTTTGCTTTGTAATTGGTATCTAGAGGTTATTTTGTTTTGAATATTCGAACCAATTATTGTTTATGCATATGCATGTTTCATGTTTAATATTCATTGCATATATTTATTGTTTATCCCTATGCATGAGTTAAGGGGGAGCTTCTTTGAAGCTTAACTTTAATCCATGCATATATAACTCCATGAGTTTTTGTCATCATCAAAAAGGGGGAGATTGTTGGCCCAATGGCCTTCCACTCTAGTTTTGATGATGATCAACACTCATGTAGTTATGTTTACTAATATTCTTGTGTTTCTAAGTTTCAGATCATTACAGGATATTAGGTTGATGATTAGAAGCTATTCTTGATGATTCCGGTGCCAAAGCTTAAAGATCATACCTTTGCACTTGGAGAATCACGGAGTTTGGACCGAGTCTACTTGAAGATGAAGATCGTCAAGAAGACTTAGGTATCTAGTTTAGAGTTTGTGTTTTTAGATCCATTTGTAAAGCTTAGTTTAGTTGATATGCTCAAGTGAGCACAAAACACACACGTTTTATGATTTGATTTTTGGTTTTCATGAATAGTTGATCAAAACAAGTTTACATATGATTTATATGTATAGTAGATGTTTTCTATTTATACATACATGCTTAACTTATAGACAAACTTATTTTGACGTTTCTATTCATGTTTTGGAAAAATCAAAGTTTGATAAAAATACAAGTTTTGTTTATGATAAAATTGGCAAGACACAAAAATGATTGATATGATTGATATATGTCTTGAAATTTTTATCACAAGTTTGGTTATCAAAGTAAAATGATAAAACAAGTTTTAGAAAGACATGTTTTTAGAAAAACAGTTTTTATTGTGATTAAAACTATTTTTTAGATTTACTGTGAATTTATGGGATTTTTATTGAGTGAAAAGACCTATTTTCAAATCCCGTATCTGTGCAGATCTGCACTGTGCCTGCCAGGCCAGTTCGGTCGACCGGACCGGTCGACCGCACCAAGTGGCCGGTCGACCGGATCGGTCGACCGATGTGCACAGACGTGCACGCTGGCTACACATTGTAGTCGGTCGACCGGACCGGTCGACCGAGTTGAGAGTTCAACTCTCAGGATGTTTCGGTCGACCGGGCCGGTCGACCGCTAGTGCCCAACGGTCACTTTTCTGACCGTTGGCGGTCGACCGGGCCGGTCGACCGACGCCTGTCAGAGCTGCCAGCTCAGCTCTAACGGCTAGTTTTCTATTTGGCCTATATAAACTCCATCTCTTTGGGGATTTTGGCCAAGTTTTTCAAGAGAAAAATTTTCAGTTTTCTGAAGTGTTTAAAAGAGTTTTCAAAAGAGTTTTAAGTGCAAAAACTTCTCATCTTTATTTGTTTTGGGTTTTTGAAAATCAAAGAAAACTAGGTTTTTGGAATTTTGATTTGATATTTCATTTTCTATCATATACAAGAGATTTCCCAAGTAGTTTTTCTTTGTTGCTTGTTTCCAAAAACACTTTGATTCCACACTTGAGCTATATCTTCTATCCTAAACTATTTAGGATCTTGTTTTTGTGGAAAAAGAAAAAGGAAAGAGTTTGTGGTTGAAATATACCACTTGTTGTAAACCCTTGATTTCTTGAGTTGCTCCCTCTTTGGTAGAGGTGGAGATTGTTGTATTGGGTTATTGGTTTGGATCCCTCTTAGGTAGAGGTGATTGTGTTGGTTGTAAACCTCTTCGGTAGAGGTGGTTGTTGTTGGTTGTTGGCCTCGGTGGAGGTTGTTGTTTGAGAGAGGAGTTTGGTACTCCTAGAGTTGTAAGAAATCCTCTTTGGTAGAGGTTCCCTCGGTGGGAGTTGAGATAGTGGAAATCCTACACGGTGGTGTAGGCGGGGATGTAGAGCAAGGTGCTCGAACCTCGAAACAACTTGGTGTTTGCGTATTGATCCATTGTCTCTCTAACTCTCTCTCTTATAATTGTGCATAGCATCATACTCATCATCATATCATACTTGCTTGTGTTGAGCATTGATTCATTCATATCATATTTGCTTGTGTTGTTGCCTTGCATTATTTCATATTGCTATATCCTTTATTGCTTGGCTTGATTGTGTGTGCACATTGCTTGGATTGCTTGTGTGTGTGCCTAACTTATACTCATCCAACAAGAGCTTCACATAGCACCTCAACCCATTTCAAGGGGAATCAAGGGGAGTTAGTCCAGAGCCTCGCAAGGGGAATTCGGCTACACTTGTTGTATTGTATTAGTTTGTACATAATTTGCATTAGCTTCCGCATTTAGCGCACTTAGTTTGCATTAAGTTTCTTAGATTAGCACTTACACCTATTCACCCCCCCTCTAGGTGTTTTTCAGCTCAAACTTTAAATATGGAACTTGCCACAAAGCTTGAAAATTTCTTGAAAAAACACAAACTTTTGAAAGAGGATAATCTTGTTTTGAAAAATGAATTAACGGATTTGTGTTCTAATTTTGAATTGGTTTTGCAAGAGAAGGAAGAGATCACTAGTGAACGTGACTCACTAAGATCTCAACTAGACCTTGCTCTTAATGAGATTGAAGTTTTGAAAAGCAAAAATGATTGTGATGATGTTGTGAAAAACAATGAGGTTTTATCTTCAAAATTGAATTTTGTTTTAAAAGATAACCTTGTCTTGAAAAATGAAATTGATTCCATTACAAAAGAATTGGATTTATTTTTAAAAGAAAAATGAATCTTTAAAAATTGCTATTGATTCTCATGTGTGCCATGCTAGTATAGCTTCTTCTTCTAGCACACCTCTTACATGCTCCACTTTATCTTCAAGTATTGAAAAAGATATAAATGTTTTGAAGAAAAGTGTTGATTGTTTGGGCTCCACTTTGAGCCAATGTGCTTTAAATCATACACGTTTGGAAACCTTGGTTCATAAGAAACAAGGTCCATCTTTGCATGCACACCCTACACGGCATACACATGCTTTCCACGGACACATCCATGACATGTATGCTCATGTGTACACATGTACACATTGTGGTCGAAAAGGCCATCTTGCTAGATTTTGCTATGATCGTTTACATAATGAAAATTTAGCATGTAATCTTGTTTGGGTTAGAAAAGAAACTAACCCCTATGGACCCAAAAGAAAATGGGTACCAAAAATCACCTCCTTGACTTTTGATGTAGGTGGGAGCTCTCGCATCACGTGAGAGTATTGGTGCCTTGAGGTGGATGCGTTCTAAGCTTAAAGAGAACCATTTGGATGCTTCACTCTCAGGGGATTTGGTGGGAGGACCACGTGGTTTGGAGAACTAGAGATGCACCTTCATCGGTTTTGGTATCATTCTCTAACTCCCATTTTTATTTGCATGCTTTTCATGTTCATCTATTCATAGCATGTCTTATTTTATTGTTCATTATGCTTATGTCATGTTGATTAGATTAGTGTTATACATGTTTAGTTACTTGAGACACCCATGTTTTATATGGATCTTATCTTTGTGTTCTCACCTTGTTTAGTACTATCATGTATGCCCTAGATCTAATGTACATGCATATACATAATGATCATATGGATGTTTATGATGTTTTGTTTTTGATGACTCATGTTTTGTTTAGTATGTTGAATGCCATGTTTATTAGACCCTTGACATGCATGTATAGCTTTTGAGATCACCCATGTTTAGTATGGACCCATATTTTGTGTTCTCTTTATGTTTTAGCTATCATGTTAATCATAGATCTAATGCACATGTCTTTGTCATGCTAATCATATGGTTGACTATGACTTTTCATTTTTAATAATTCATGTTTTTGATTATTATGATCATGTTGATTGTTGACCCGTTTTATGCTTCATGTTTTGACTACTTGCTTGAATGATAGTTTTCATTAAGACTAGGATTTATACTTGTACAACTAGTGAGCTACAAATAGACCTTTATATATGTTTGCGCTTGAACGCTCATTTGTATTCACTTGATGTACTAGTATAGTCTAGTTTTGATGATTCTTGCATTTGACTTGTATTCATCATTTTACATATTTTGTTTTAATTTCATGTATATGTCTATCTTGTCCAAACTATTGATTATACATGTACATCCTTGAGCCATGTGCCTTCATGCATATACTTTTGTGGACTCATTGTGTTTAGGATATATATGTATACTTTAGTTTGTACATGACATACATATGCCTTGAAGTTTAAATCGTTTGGATGAATTTCATGTTTGCTAGGTGATTTCACATTTATGATGAATTTCATGTTTTTAAGATGATTTCAATTAGTGATTTCACATCTGAGATGAATTTCATGTTTTCAATATTAGGCTTGATTGTCTATTTTCATGTTGATATGTTTCTCACAACACTTGTACACTCACCTTATTTAATGTTTTCTCATGACTTAGTTTTCATGAGTACAAATTGTGCTATATGGATTTTGAGTGTTTTAGTAACATGTGGTTTACATGTGTCTTCATGAAAAATATTTTTGTTATTCCTTATTTGAAGGATCTCGTACTAGTTGATTCATATAACTAGTTGTGATATTCTTCCTTGGTAGTAGTTTTCAAACATACTATATTTGTAAACCTATTTTTGAAAACCCCTACCATCTAAGGGTGGTTGGATGGGAGACCATGCTCATGTATGCTTTATTGTGAAAATCATTTTAAACTTGATCATGTATGGGTGGTAGATTATATGAGATATACACTTGATCTTATTATTGTTTCAATTGGTATCAATGAATTCTTTCAATTGGTATCAATCTTGACATTTCTTGTGTACTCATATATTTTTATATATGTATGCTTGCATTTCAAATAGTATCAATTTCGTTTGGTATCTACTTTTCATACATATATATGTTTTATTTGTGCTTATTATATCCCTATATCTTTAAGCATAAGATTTTGTTTATGATAAGCTTGAGCTTCAACTTTATTTCAATTGATTTAGTTTTCAATTGGTATCTTAATTCGAGCCTTATCATAATTTTCATTGGTATTTCATAAAGGGGGAGAAATCTTATATTTCATCTTTCAATTGTTATTTTGTATTCCACTCCCTTGCTTTATGATAGAAAATAATGATTTCAATTGGTAAAAAGAATAATAATTTCAATTGGCAATATTTCAATTGGTATCAAAATCAAATTTGTTTATATGTTTAAATCAACTTTGGTATTAAAGATCTATGTTTATTTCATTGATATTGAGATTGTTTATCTACAATTAATATGATATTTGTTTACTTATCAATTGGTATCAAGATTTGTGTTTTTCAATTGGTATACTTTCACTTTTTAAATTGGTATCATATTTGAGTTTAGACAAAAAGGGGAAGAACATCCCTTGATTGATTCCTTGTTTTGAATAAAAAGAATATGTGTATTAGTTTTGTTTTATTTTTAACCCCTTTGTTGATGATTGATAAAAAGGGGGAGAAGAATTTGAGTTTATATGCATGTTTGTATGCATGTTTTATGTTTTTTTAATAAGTTCAATTGGTATCCAAAGCATTATTTAAAGAACATGGTTAGCTTTGGTATCAAGAGCTTGTATAAGAGATCATTAGTTTTGTTTTTGCATATATGAAGTTTAATTGGTATTTAGAGTTTGTTTATTTGTTCAGTTTAATTGGTATCTAGAGGTTTGTTTGTTTTTGTTAATTGGTATCTAGAGCATGTTTATTTGTTTTTTTGAAAATTTCATTGGTATCTTTCATTGGTATCTAGAGCCATTCATATTTCATGTTTAGTATTCATTGTATATATTTGTTGTTTATCCCTATGCATGAGTTAAGGGGGAGCTTCTTTGAAGCTTAACTTTATTCCATGCATATATACTCCATGAGTTTTGTCATCATCAAAAGGGGGAGATTGTTGGCCCAAAGGCCTTCCACTCTAGTTTTGATGATGATTAACTCATGTAGTTATGTGTACTAATAATCTTGTGTTATTTAGTTTCAGATCATTAATCAAGTTATTAGTTGGTGATTAGCTTCAACAAGATGATTTGGAAGCTTTCACATGTTGATTCAAGAGCCCGAGCATCAAAGATCATATATAGCACTTGCTCGGTGGATCAAAGAGTTTTGGATCGAGTCGGCTTGGAGATTGCGCTCTACAAGAAGACATTGGTACCATAGTTTAGTTTTGTGTTTAGATCCAAATTGTAAAAATTAGAATAGTATGATATGCTCAAGTTCACAACACACACGTTTCATGTTTTGGTTTTCGGTTTTTGTTTAACCGATCTTGGTTTGCATGAATAGATATTATATCAAAACAAGTTTACATGGTTTAATGTATATTAGATTTGTTCTATATACATGCATGCTTCAACTTCTTAGACAAACTTACTTTGATATACCTATTTCATGTGTTTTATGTTTTGTGTTTTAACAAAACTTATTTTTGGAATTAAAGTCAAACTATGATATATATCTGTTTCATGTATATTGGATTTCTATCCATATGCATCATGCTTCAAAGTGTTTAAATATCATGTTTTTTGTATTTGGAAGAGTTTTTGGACAAAACGTATTTTCTATTCAAAATCTAAGTTTTAGAAAATACAGTTTTTGAATTTTGGTAAAATGATAAGACACAAAATGTTTCAAAATGTTTGTTATGTGTGATGAAATTTTTATCACAAGTTTAATTTCAATGAAAAATGTTAAAACTATTTTTGTGAATTTTTAGAGATTTATGGGAATTTTTGGGATTAAAAATTATATGTTTTTGCTGACCAGAACAGCCTCTGCTAGGCTAGGTCGGTCGACCCTAACGGTCGGCCGCACCAAGTAGCCGGTCGACCGTTCGGGTCGACCGACGTGCACGGATACATGCACGTTGGCTGCCTATTGGGCCGGCCGACCGCAGGGTCGACCGACTGCATGCAGGCTAGTCTCTGTTATTTCGGTCGACCGGGCGGTCGACCGGTAGCTGGCAACGGGCAGAATTTGACCGTTGGACGGTCGACCGGCCGGTCGACCTGTAGTGCATTTCTGGCAGTTTCTGCTGCCAACGGCTATATTTTTCTGGGGGTTATAAATACCCATTCATAGCATGTTTTCTCTAAGATTTTTTGTGCGAATTTTTCTCTACTCTCTGGTGTTTTCACAGCAATCAAAAGAAGTTTTTGAACTCATATTGAACAATCTATTTGAGTTTTTACTAGGGTTGGAAACCAAAGAAAAGGGTTTTGGGAAAAGAGTTTTGATTCATCTTCTATATCTTGGTTTCAGTTTTTTCCAAGGATTTTTCTTTGTGATTTGATTTCCATTCCATTGGTTTTCTCCACACTTGAGCTAAAATCTACTGTCTCTTCTATAGGATCTTTGTGTGGGAGAAAGAAATTGTTTGTGGTTGTTTGTTAGACCACCAAGTTATAAACCCTAACTTAGCTTGGCTTTGTGCCTTTCCCTCATTGTGTTGAGGAGGTTGTGCTATTGGGTTGTATCCCTCAAGTGGTGAGGTGATCCTTATTTGCTTTGTGCTAATCCATCAAGTTGTGAGGTGATTGTTTTGTTGGATTGGAGCTTGCCTCAAGGAGGAGGTTGTGGTTGTAAAGAGAGGAGTTGGGTACTCCATGTGAGAGTTCTTTGTGGTAGCTAGTGGATTAGAAATCCTTCGTGTGTCGAAGGCGGGAATGTAGAGCTGGGTGCTCGAACTCGAAACATACCTTATTGTTTGCGCTTGATCCATTGACTCTCTCTCTATCTCTCTCTTTACTTTTTGCCTTGCAACTATTCATATTGTGCATTCATAATTGCTTGGCTTGGTTGTGTGTGCATCACTTGTTGATTGCACTTGAGTGTATTGCATTAAGTTTTTAAATTCCGCATTGAGTTCATAGATTAGCTATATCACCTATTCACCCCCCCTCTAGGTGATTTCAATGATCTGGATTTGATCGGAGCTATTCTCACTAGGAACTGTTAAGAAATTGAATGCTCGTAGTGTTGACTCTTATAAAATTCTCAAGAAAATTACTCCAAATGCCTATGTAATTGATTTCCCTTTGGATCTTGGGATTAGTTCAAAATTTAATATCTCAGATTTAGTAGCTATAAAGGTCTTCTTTTTAGCCCTGATATCCACTTGTGGATCTTGATGAGCCTACCCCCGAGCCTTTATTTGAGGGACCCCACTTTCACCACTATCAACTACAAATGTTCCATTTACAGTTGAACATAGCTGATAGCATAAAGGATGATCAGATCGTCTCCACCCGAGATGGTGATTGTAGACAATATGTAGTGCGTTAGAATGATCGTTCAGAATCTGATAATACATGAAATACTCGAGAGGACCAGCAGCGATTGGCTCCAGATTTATTGGAGTATTATAAGAACTATTTAGAGCCATATTCGACAACGCAGAGTTTTTTTTCACCCTGGGAAAGCTTATGGGGATATCACATCGACTCTTTTCACACATATCAGCATCGTCACCGTGGTGTCATAACGAACCCTCTTTGGCTATGGTTCTAAGTCATGTTTAGTTTGATTTTTTTATATTTTTGGATAATTATTTAGTTCATGTGTCGTAGTTGTCGTTACTTTTTGTTTGAGTTCGACCGGTCTCTGTTTGAGTCAGTTTGCGGAGTCTTAATTGAGTCTACTTGGTTATGTCTTATTTTAAACTTGCATTAGTTTTTGAGTTTCTTTTGTTTAGTATCACATCGAATAGACGGAAAATTTCTCTTTGTAAGAGTCTATTTAAAGAAATTCAATTCAATGAATAAAGTAATAAATTATTGATTGAAAACTTTGCTATTTGTTTTGATTTGATTTACTTTGATTGAGTCAACTGGCGGTGAAGCAACATCCGGATTGCGATCGTATCATAAATTCAAATTTTCAGTTTTGATCCCACACCATTCAGCCTAGGGGATTAAAAGATTTTCTATGTATCTATTGAATGTTTCATTACTATATATAATTATTAATTTTTTATATCTAACAGTATTTGAAATCTTATAGAGTCCTAGTAGTATTTGAGTCATAGTAAAGATCTGATTTTGTCTGTATACATGAGGAGAGAATTTCCATGGTTCTATTAGACTGTACTTTGTAGTTGCTATGAGATTAATAAAAAATGTAGTTCTTTTGGAGTTAATAAAGTTTCTTCGTTTATCATGTTATCAGAACATAAGGTTTAAGGTCATCTTTGCAGTTACTGTTCATCAGTGGCACTATTGTTCGTCGATACTGTTCATTGCACTGTTCATTAGCTCTGCGGAGTTCGATGATTTTTCTGAATTCTTTGACAATCGCAATCTTCTTTGGAATCTGAATGTTCTTCGCTACTGTAACTATCAGTCACAATTTTGGGATTTTTTTTTTTTTTGTCTTGACTATTTTTGTGTTCGTTAGCAGCACACAACATTCAGAATTGCAATTGTTGCAATCGCGACAGGCCTCAATTGCGATCTATATTGTCTAATGTCGATTCTCATGCAGGCACAACCTTCCTCACTGATCACGATCGTCACACAATCATGACCTCACCTATCTCCAGCCATTTCTGTGCGGGTCACCATTGTATCTCCACCATTACTGACAACATCATTATTGGAATCCAAGAAACAGAGAACAGCAACATCAGAGAATTGTCATCAATCACATGAACAAGTAGACAAAGAAAAGAAAGAGAGAACACAAGATTTAATGAGGTTCGATAATTGCCTACATCCTCAGAGCAGAAGGATGAGAGTTCTTATTGAATCAATCAATTACAGATTACAAATATTGAGGACAATACCCTTCTTTATATAGCCAAAGAAGTCACGAAGAAAAGGAAACAAAAAACATTAAAATCAGATCAGAAACGAATTCAGAATCAGATTCGAAAACAGCCGCTACAGCCGCGCCGCCTTAGTCGACTATAAGTCGACCAATCAATGTTATTAGTCGATTATGAGAAATCCTAGTCGGTTAGTCTGTAGTAAAACAGAAAACTCCAACTCTCTTTATCCAATTATTAGTCGATTAGGCCTAATATTAGTGGACTAGACTGTGTTCCTTCTGTGCAATCCACCATTAATACTGCTAATACGCTTTCGTATTTGGCACCATTGATTGCATCAATCTTTGACTAAACTCCAACAAAGTTAAAACACTCTATCAATGAAATTTTATTCTCCCCCTCCACAATCATCAACCTTTAGACAGCACATTCAGTGGTCTTTGGTGTGATTCAACATGCAGTTATCCATCAATATTCCCATCTGATTCTTCGCGATATTCGTCGTTGAAGATCATCTGGCAAAACCTGTTTTATCACAAGTTATCATGATTATTAGGTCGCAAAAAAAAGGGGCTCGTGCAATTTGCAGATCCAACCCACACACGTTTCTAAACAAATTTGCAGACCCTCAATCCAAAAATGATCCACTTGGACCTTCATCTAATTTGCAGATCCAACCCACACATTCCAAAAACAAATTTGCTTCTAATTTGAGTTCGGCAATCTTCTGCATCAACTTGCGATCAATTCATGTTTCATGATCTCCCAAGTCGGCTGCTTTGAACTGAAAATATGAAGCGGTTCATACCCGGTTTGATGCAGCTTCCAGTTTTCTTCCGATCTGGTTAGGTTTATGTTGCAATTTGCAACTTCTGTTTGGTTTTACAATTCAGCATTTAGGGGTCAGATTTCGGCTTTATCCAAAATTTCATAGATTCACTTGTGGAATAGAGAGTTGCACATATCAAACACGAGACTCACTTCAGATCAAAGTTAGTCTAATGGATGTTTTCAACATCTTTCATCACTTGCTACTTTTTCAGCATTTTTCAGCATTTGCAATGCTTCCACATTTGCAACAGTTACAGAAGAAGTTTTCAGCGTACAAAATCAACAATTTAGCGGTTTGGCATCAGCACCAGCACAGCATATCAGCAGTTTTTCAGTATTTTCTTGCAGTTCTCTGCAGCATTCTAACAGCTTTAGTACTTGTTTTTCATTTTTTGTTACGTGAACTATTAATGTTTTATATCATCTTTGAGTTTGAGGAATGATGTTAGATATAGTTAATATTTTGTTATGAAGTCCCTAGTAGCTGGAGTCGTAAATATTAGTTATTTTTCCCTGTCCTCTGTTGGATGCGATTTCTAATTTTCTGACTGTTTTTGGCAGATGGCACTGTTTGCTCCTTTATTCTTTATAACTGGTGGTGTTCGTGATTAACATGCGTTGGAAGAATTTGAGATTTTTATTTATGCTTTGCATAAAGATACCGAAGGTGGCTCGAATTTTCGTGAGAGACAACAGTCACTTCTCTCTACAGGTGTGTTCATCATCAGATATGAAAGCTTCGAGTAGCTGGAGTTTTGATCCCATGCTCGACTGTAACGTTTCCTGCAACTTTTGAACTCAAAAAGCACATGCCAGAACTTTATGAACCAGTTTTGTAACTGGAGTGTGTGTGCGCACGCATTATTCCAGGCAGAAGTATTGTGGACAGTTCGCATTGTTGTTCATTGCGGGGTGAAGCTTATTTTTGTTAGCATTTTAGAGTAGTGATAAGCCCAGAGAAGCCTCAGACACAAAAGCATTTCATTAAGAATATGATGTGAAATTATTGCAAAAATTTATAGCAAAAGAGTTTCTAAAGGAAACAACAAAAAAACAGAGTCATTTTACCAAGAATTTATTTGGGACTCGGCATTCGTCCAAATTTCCCCTTCTTTTGTTTGGTAGTTTAGGGAGAGAGGAGATAGATGAGGTAGAGGAAGATAGTACAGAGATCGGCAGACAAAGGAAGCGAGAAACGGCACGTGTAGCAGGCCTAGAATGACCTCGGTCGACCACCTGGTCGACCGTAGGAGGGACCGGGCAACTGGGCAGTCAACCGGTGTGCACAATGTGCACAGTAGTATGCCGGTCGACCGCCCGGTAGACCGTTGCATGGAAGCGGTCGACCGCCCGGTCGACCGACTGAAAGGAGCCAAGTTTCTGTTGGTGCCAGTCGACCGACGTGGTCGACCGGGCATGGGTCGGTCGACCAGCTGGTCGACCAACAGACGCGTTTTCTGCTGTCCTTTATAGATTCGGATTCCTTTTCTGGTTGCAATTAGGGCTTCCTAAAACCCTGGGACTCTGTGGCTATAAATAAGGGCAAGAGCCCTCATGTATTGTATCTCTGAAAGTTCCCTCAAGTATCCCTCTGTATTAGTTTGTATTGATTGTTGAATCAATAAAATCTCTCTCTCCTTTGCCCCGAGGACATAGGCACGTTGTCAAACCTCGTTAAATACTGTGTTGATTGCTTTTCTCTATTGTTCTCTGTTATTGTCGTGTTGGGTACATCTCCGGTTGCATCAGTCTCCGTTCAGTGGATTCCTCAGAGGGGTTGTTGTGAAGGGCGCACGCGCATAACAAGTGGTATCAGAGCATCTCAGGTTCGGCGTGGGATCGTGTGTTGATTCAAAGGGCATCAGTTGCTGTTTGACGGAGATCGTGTGTCGATCTCGGAGCAGCATTGGGACTGTTTGTGGGATCGTGTGTCGATCTCAAAATAGCGTGTAAATTGCTCGAGGAATCAATTTGAAAGAGTAGAGTGCTTCGGAAACTCTTCGAGGGTTTCGCGTGGAGGTAAAGATCCTATCTTTATCTAGTTTGTTTTATCTAACTCTGTTTGTTTCCGCATTGCTTTGAGGAATCAGTTAAGAAGATGGCTAGAGAAAGTACATCAAATCCACATCCGTTGAGGATTGATGTGGTGAAGTTCTACGGCAAGAACAACTTCGGTATGTGGAGGTGTGAGGTGATGGATGCGCTGACGGCATCAAACCTCGAAGACACTCTACGGTTGGAGAAGAAGCGCGCATCAACAACTGAAGAAGAATGGGACAAGATGAACCGTATGACGTGTGGCTTGATCAGGTCTTGTCTGACACAAGACATCAAGTATCATGTGTTGCATGAGACATCTGTGAGGCAGTTATGGGAGATCCTGGAGAAGAAGTATCTGACGAAAAGCGTCGAATCGCAGTTGCAGTTGAAGAGTAAGCTTTATCGTTTACAGATGCAGAGAGGATGCTCCATCAATGAACACATGAATAGCTACACAAGGCTTCTTACAGATCTAGTTAATGTGAATGTGGAGATCGATGAAAAGGATAAGACGGTAATCCTATTGAATTCTCTTCCTAGGGAGGAGTATGAGACCTTTACTCTTACATTGATCAATGGAAGAAAATCCCTTAACTACAGTGAGGTGTCTGCTGCTCTTGTGAGTTATGAAGTAAGGAGATAGGACAGACTGTCTTCTTCGAAAGCACATTAACAGAGGCATTGGAGGTAAGAGGCAGAAGTTCTAATAGGAAGGGAAGATGATCTGGGAAGATCGAAGTCCAGATCAGGCTTCAGAGATCTGAAGAGGAATCAGTGCGCCTTATGTAAGGAGTTAGGGCACTGGAAGGTTGACTGTCCGAAGGCCAAAGGTAAGAAGGAGCTGATGACCGAGGCGAATCTCGCACAGGCAGATGGATCGGATTCAGACTCATCGGTATTCTCTCTCTCTATTACTACTCCTACTGTTAGTTACTCAGATAATGCTGAGTGGATCTTAGATACCGGACCTACCATCATGTGTGCCTGAATAGAGCCTGATTTTCTAGCTTTGAGAAGCTAGATGGATGCTTCACGGTCATGGGTGATGATCATCCGTGTAATGTGAAAGGGATGGGTACAGTCCGCATCAATATGTTTGATAGGATAGTACGAGAACTGAAGGAGGTGAGGTATATACCTCAACTCAAAAGGAATCTTATCTCTGTTGGTACTTTGGAAGCGTTGGGCCTTATGGTATCTATACGAGATGGTGTTCTCAAGATGACCAAAGTTTCAATGGTGGTGATGAAGGGCGTCCGTCAGAATAATCTCTACTACTTGAAGGGTAGTACGGTTACAGGTCAGGTGGAGACTTCTATTTCTTTAGATAATGTTTGCACGCAGCTCTGGCAGATGAAGGTCGGACATGGAGGTGAAAAGTCTTTGCAAGCTCCAGCAAAGAAGAGATCATTAGAAGGTGCTGCTACCTGCAACTTGGTAGGTGAACACGGTGTTTTGAACAAGAAGGTGAAATTCAGCACCAGTACTCACCACTCAGAAGGTCTTCTTGATTGTGTTCACGTAAGCATTTGGGGACCTGCTAAGACTGCGTCGCTTGGATGTTACAGGTAATTTGTCTCTTTTATTGATAATTTATCTAGGCATTGTTGGATATATCCCATGAGACAAAGGTGTGAAGCCTTAGATATGTTGGTGAAATGAAAAGGAATAATGGAGAAGTAGACAGATAGGAAGATCAAGTAGCTACAAATTTGTAATGTTGAAAGATACATGAACCAATTCCTACGATTTGACCAAAACACTGATATTGGTACTCACTTCACAGAAGGTATACATGGGTTGGCTAAGGAGATAAACCATTCCTTACTGAAGAAGGTTCGGTGGTTGTTGTCTAATGCACGATTAGACAAATCATTTGGGCTGAGGCGACTGTGTATGCTAGCCATCTCATAAATGGATCGATTGCGATAGGAGGTAAAAATCTATAGAAAATTTGGTCTGAGAAAGCTACTCAAGACCATGGTTTGCTGTGAAAAATTGAAAGTCCGACCTACTTTAGTGCCAAAGATAGCATGGTGAATCCGCGAACAAAGAGGTTTGTGTTTTGGGGTGTCAAGAGAAATATGAAAGGCTATAGGTTATAGGACCCCGAAAACAAGAAGATCGTGTTGAGTCAGCATGTCACATTTGATAGGACTTCAGTGTTGAAGTCACCGTCTCTCAGCAGGTGGAGAGGACGAAGACTAAGAAAGTATCGCAGTGGGTGGAGGTTGATGCTACTCCACCATCTCTAGTTGGTTCGGTATCAGTGAAGACTTCACCGATGTGACACCGGGTGGAGATTATGTAACCAGGGTTGATGCTGAACAGGTTGAAGATATTGATGAGAATGTCGAATTGTTTGCAGCCATTGGAACCAAGGTAAAACCACGAACGTGGGTGAAGAAGCATGAATCTCAAGCTTGTGACCGCGACCAGCTCAAGTTGAAGGCTGTTGTTCTCTATGATGGCAGTGAGGAGGTTCATATAACTCAGCCAGATAGGTTCGCTGCTGAAGATTCAGGTACAAGTGCTTGAGCTTGATGGAGCTCATTTTAATGAACTACGGTTGGCTTGATCCTTTGGGCAAGGTACGTAGGCAGCCGTAAAGGCGCAGCCACATTTGATGATGCAACCCATATGAAGCTATTTGGTTCTCGAGAATTGGAACTTCACGTAGAGGTGAGGAGTTGTCACCGATTGGAACTTCACGTAGAGGTGGAGAGACTTCATGTAGAGATAAAGTGTTGTGGCTAGTTGGACTTCACGTAGAGGTGAGGTGTTGTGATCTCGATGAACAGTTGATCTTCTGGTGAGAAGATGGTTAAGCTTGCATAGGAGGGGTGTGCATCCAGTTGTTGAAGCCGATGATGGTGTTCGGTGTGTTCTACTCAGACTTGGTTGGACTGTCAGCTGAAGACATGTAGACTGGAGAGAGTCAGTCAATTGAAGAGTCAGTATTGGCTCACGATGAGTTCTTCGTGAGATCATGAAGTTGCTGAGTGAGAGACACGTTCGTTGATCGGCTCGTATGGTATTTCTCCTAAGGTGAAGTGATAGGAACACATATATGGTGTATTCCGGTTGGATAGCTGAGCTGAAGTTGGACGCCAACAATTGATATTGGAGTTTGGTGAGAGTTGCGTTGGCAACGACAAACTCAGTTTGGATCTATTGAGAGCAGTGGAAATCAATTGTACATGTACTGGCAATTCGTTTGAAGAACAGGTTTCGTCTGTTGGCCAGCTGAGATCGTGTCTGTCAATTTCCTAGATCGTGTGTCAATTTCGTTCGGAGTGCACAAGCCGAGATTGTGTGGTCAATTTCGTTCAGAGTGCACAAGCCGAGATCGTGTGTCGATTTCACCGAGATCGTGTGTCGATTTCGCTAGGCGATATTTGCTGTTCGTTCAAGTTCGGCTCAGATTTGAAA